>LBNU01003226.1:40666-86551 GCA_014162995.1 Artemisia annua
ACTGACCCGAAGAAAAGACAATTCAAGAAGCCTACAAGAGTCTGGCAAGGAAGATGGTCGAGCGAGCTTTTTGGTCGTTTGAAGGCAAAATGGTTTATCGTGCAACGTCCTCTACCGACCTAATGATCCGTCGCAAAGATTCGACAAATCGTTATACGTGTCATTACTGATTGGGGAATATGATTTAAAAGACGAAGGGTGTGGCCATCAATCACCGGGTTCATATAATGGACCAGCCGCGGTCACGCGCCTGTTTATTGACGATTAGTGCTGCTATGAAAGAGTTACTTGACGACAGCATATTCATAACTCGTCTTATATGATCTTACGGAGCACATTAGGCGGCGCAAAGACGTTACATACTTGATGACTAGTCATTTCCTAATTTTTTTTTTTTTTTCTTTTTTTTTTTTTTGAATTTGGAAATGATAAATCTTGGCAATATCAACCCAACGTTCGAATAGTAAATGCAACGGTCAAAAAAAAATTTACACCGAATCGGTGTTTGATACCGATATGCATGCCGCTGGCATCATGCCGACTAATAGGTTTTGTGATGCCGAACATCACCGATCCATGCCGAGAGAAATTTTGGCACGATGCCACCACCCTTAGTTTGATAATGTATTTAAAACTCAGTTTCGGAATTTATTGAGAATTGCATCCCAATTTGTTTCTTGCAAGCAAGCATTGTATCCGGGATAATCGATGAATCATTAATGGTATAATTTAGCCTTTCAAGATCAATATTACTACTATGTTATTATTTGGATTAGCTATTA
Organism: Artemisia annua; assembly: GCA_014162995.1. Taxonomy (NCBI): domain Eukaryota; kingdom Viridiplantae; phylum Streptophyta; class Magnoliopsida; order Asterales; family Asteraceae; genus Artemisia; species Artemisia annua. The sequence continues at coordinate 41,449 of LBNU01003226.1, forward strand.
GCATGGGCTAAAACCTACGTATTTAATATGATATACAATCCAATAGATTGGCCAAACCTCTATATACGATGACTATAAAGGATTTTAGAGCGTTAATTTGATGTCTCCTCCTGAAAAATGCAGAATGAAACAAAAGGCAATGGGCAAAAACTTTAAAAATGTATCATACTTGCCAAAAAAATGACTTTCATGTATCGAACATTTTTTTTCCTTATATGGGTACTGAACTTTCATTTCTTTTGGCCTTTTTGATGTACTTTGTGACATTTTTGCCCTTCAAATTATTAAAAATCCAGGGGCAAAAATGTCACAAAAGTACATCAAAAAGGGCAAAAAACGAAAGTTCAGTACATCAAAAAGGACAAAATAATCAAGTTTAAGGGAGATAAAAAGATTTTTTTTTTTTTTTTTTGTTCAGTACGTGAAAGTCATTTTTTGGCTACTATGGCACATTATTAAAGATTTTGCCCCAAAGGCAATATCTCAAAAAGGAAATGAAAATTCAGTGGAGATACTGTATTAAAGAAAATTTATCATAGTATGCAACCTGATAACCAGCTGTCTAGCGCAGTTAGCCACCAGCTACCTTACAAGCCTGAGCCCAGCCATGTGATGTCTTGATCCAACAAAAGAACGCAAGTTCGAATCCGTTCCGCAACATGGTTGGGTATTGGGTGAAGGTATTTCATAGGCATCAAACATTAATAGGTAGGGTTAATGAGTATCATTATGGTATACAGGGTTGAGGTGCCTCTGCCAATATACATTTTTTTTTAATCCAAGTATGCAACATGATTTTTTTATGTAAAAAATGTGTGTTTTGGCTTTCAAAACTTTGCTATCAATAATTTATTGAACAATTAAAGGTAATTAACAATTACAGAAGTAATCTTGAAAAATAAGTCATCTTAGAAGATAAAATGTCTAGACTTGAAACTGTTATAAAAAAAACTACATTCAACCATATTTAGAGATTCAACATGTATGGTACGTGTTAGCTTCGGCTTAGAAAAGATATATAAAGGAGTTTGTACATTTGTGCTTCGGTTGTAATTTAGGGAAAGACATAGAGTTATAAACAGTGGTGTGGGATTAGGACTTAGGAGTACGGAATATATATATCTAGGTTTAGGGATAATGTTTAGGTTAGAAGTGTATTTGGGCCAAGTAGTCAATGTACTATTATGTCACCTGACTGATTTCATTTATCATTATCTTGGGCCGAATATTGTTGTAATATTGGAGAAAATTGTAATAATATTGGGTTAAGTATTCAGGCTTGTTGGATTAATCTACAACGTGAATTTTGTTGAACTATTAGGAGTTTGTCGTAATTGATATATGTAACCACCTATAAAGGCGCCAATAAGTATTATATTTAAACCTTCTGAAGGATTAACTTTGGCAAGTTATTCTTCCCGTCCCATCATGGTTTGGTCTGCAGACCCCATGATCTGGACTGTTAACGTGTGTTTCATGAGCTTAGTGCAATAACCCACTCTTGATAATTGTACATGCATTACAATTATCACAAACTCTACACTTTCCTTGAAGGGTGTAATAACTGAACCCTGTTGAACTTGTATTCACTATCACTTAAACCTATGGCTCTCACTCAACACCTATGTTGACTTATTAAGCATGTATCCTAGGTATATGGCTGCTACGGATCTATGGTATGGAGCGGCACTGAACTTGGAGGACTTTCAACCCTGTTATCATTCAAATACTATTTCACACTTAGATTTACGGGACCCCTTCTTAATAAAAACTCTGATTTTTAATGAATGATAACTTATTTATAAAAACGTCTCTTTTCGAGTCGTTTTCTATTACTGTAACTGTGATTCCATGAAGTAATATCCCAACCCTAAATCCGCTGCGAACTGTGAAAATGGGGGTGTTACAGATTGGTATCAGAGCCTCAGTTGTAGAGAACAAGGTCAAAACCTTAACTACAACTATTTTTCCTAAGTCGGAGAAGTCATTAGTGCCCCTGCCATCCTCCGTAACAATATGTGGTAAGGTTAATATAGTAATTAACTGCTTAACTGCTAAATGATTTATAGTATTTCTACTATTATATAGTTATGTTTACTCCCCGCTATTCCACCCCCTAAACATCTTTTCCCCGACTCCTTAGAAGACTTTAGGAATAATATAGTTACACCGACACCTTTAGGTTTTACACCTTTTATAGGCGGTCTACACCTAAACATTTAAGGGATTTTTATGCAAACACACCACCTATTCCTTCACCAACCCCTATTCCTTTTCCCTCTGTTTTACCCTTACTAACATTTGATCCTCAATGATACTTTATTCCCGGAGGACCAATGTTACCTAGGAGACCCACACATCCTTTATTACATTTACATAATAGTAAACCTAGTCCATTTAAAAAACAATCTTATACCTTAGTGCCTCCCTATATCCCTACCAACCTTCCCACCTCATTTTGAAAATTTGAGGTTGGAGGAGACTCCCATAGGACACCCTTAGAACAACAGGAAGACCAGGTTGAGGATATCTTAGGTAGTTTAGATGAAATTACTATAGAAAAGATAGAAGAAAGTCATAGTGATAGGCAAGTAGAGAACCAACATGATTTTAATGAATTTATGGTTAGGCTTAGACAAACCCGTACTCAGATTTCTAAAATCCATAAGGAACAAATGAAACATAACAATAAGATTGCCTTCGCCCGCTTTAGGATTACTACCTTAGAAAAGATAATCGATGATAACCAAGTCCTTAATCGATTAGATTTAGGAAGTCCTTCCGACTTTAACACCTAAGTTTTAGAAAGAAATCGTCAACTAGTATATCCTATAAGTTTAAGGTTAGAATTTCATCTTAGGATATGTACTATAAATAATGGTACTAGTTAGGTATGAAATATGTAAGATAGGATGCCTATAATATGAGATAAGTTGTGATACTTTGCCTTAGTCATAAACCCTTGTGTATTTTTGAGGAAAGAAACCCTATTTCCCGATCATCCCTATTAGGATACTTTAGGATACCCCGAACCTTAGAAAATTTACCATCCCTATGAAGCATAAAAAGTTAGATACTTGTTATGAACTATTCGAGGTCTTAGTATAAACCCCTAAGAAAGTAAGTTAGGTGAACCCCATAAGCTAGAAAGATATTCTTTAGGAATATTATTTCAAAACTTTAGGCATTAAAAGGTTAAACTTAGGATATTACCCTTTAGGTAATTAGTAAGTGCTGATAAAGTGGGCTCCGACAAATATAATCCACTCTCTATACTTACCTTTTTCCTATAAAAACTTCCTCCCTTTTCATACCCAGCAATCTGCCTAAAACCCCTATCTTTCCCAACCACATATGGCATAAATAGTGATACTTGTTAAACTTTTAGTTATGACAAGCTATTTATGATCTTATGCGGTTATGATTTTATTCCTTGTTGTTTCATGACAATATATGTCATGCATTACAACCCTTTTCGTATTTTAAAACCTAAAACCCTTAAATCAATTCCTCTAATGATGAGAATCTCTATTCTACATCATAACGATCCGAATTCATTCTGAATTCAGCAAACTATCCTCCATCTCTAATTACCGTCTTTCCAAAATCTTTTAGTCTCTCCTAGTTAGAGAATCTTCCCCTAACTATTCCCGTATGGAAGTATATGACAGTCATATACGAACATATTCCCATCCTTCCCTCTTTACTTCCTTAGATTAATATGATTCCCGAAATAGTTTCCCCTCTTAGTAAAACCCGAATTTCACTCTCTAGGATTCCCGTATTTGAGGATAGAAATGATTCTAGGATATCTTTAGAAAAACCGTAAGATTAGATGTAGAATACATTGAATCACTAAGATAGGCTATCTCTAAGAAATCATTGAGGAAATAGAAACTAGGAATAGAAATTTTTTAGAAACTTATGCCCCGATAGGTAAGAAAGACATTAAGAATATAACATATATTAGGATTCTACTTAATGAATATCGAGGACATTAGAGTTAGTCATAGATTAGATATAAGAAGTCTTTTAAATCTAGAAAACTTAAAGGATTAGACTAGTAAACTACCGCCTTAGAACCTTAAGCTTTTAGTACCTAGTCTAGTAGCGAGATATGAGTACTAGTCAAGTTTTCACCTTATAAGAACAAGTCGCTTTGAGGTTATAGTTTACCTATACCTAGTCTCATAAGTTACCTATCCCGTATTAAGATTTCCTACATGTCTTTGAGGATTTAGAAATTTCTAGGAATATTACATCATTAGGATATCCCGGACCTACCCTAAATTTTATAACTCAGACTTAGGATTTGATGTTTCTTAGATTACACATTAGGAATTCTACTTGGAAGATACTATGCACATTACCTTACCCGGTTTCAAGTACCTAGGACGTAAGATAGACAACTTCGGTCAAAAGACTAAACACGAAACTTTACCTAGGAATAATGATACTTCTAATAAACCCCTAGATAAGGAATCACCTAGCCATTCTCCCATTTTAGGACCCTCTTCACTAGTTAGGTCAAATATACCACCTTAGATTTTAATGTTATCTATAAAAAACTAAATGACTCAAAACCTTTAGGGGGAAACAAACTTCGAGGAAATCTAGTAAATCTTATTCCCATTAGTATACCATCTTTTCAGGTATCCTATACTCTCACTCTTCCGTATAATCCTATACTCCCGTCTTTTCCCACTCTACCGTTAAATCCTATTCTCCCACCTATATTCCTACTTTTCTGTTTAATCCCACTCTTTCGTTATCTCCTACTCCTTCATACTTTCCTATTTCATCCCTTGCCTTCCTTCCTTCTTTGTCACTCCTTCCTACAAAATCCATCTTTCCACTTCCTCCTATCCTTTCGTTTAATTCCTCCGTCATTTTTCACTCTATTTTACCCTACTCAATACTCTCTCCCTACCTCATCCTACAATGTTCTAAAAGTTAGAACTTTTACTTCTCGTCATTTCACAAGATTCTATTAGTTAGATCTTGTAAGAATATCTATGTCAAACTTTAATCCTCATTATATTCGACTATGATTTTATACCGTCTCGCCTTGCAAAAGTTGCAAAAATGAGATCGTTGACGTCCGTTACTCTAGCCATAACATGGGATGCAATCAGGTAACTGGTTGCTAACAGGGTGATTGTAGAACCAGAAAACCCGAGCTACCAACATGGCTAAAACATCGATAAAAATCCCTAGCCAGTGGGCCCCTAACCCACCGGTTAAAACAAACATTGTACATTCCACAATGTTTTATCAACTTCATGGATCAATTCCATCAAGTTTCCTAAACTCCTCTTTTCTAAAACATTCCCTTACCACATCTCCTTAAATGTGGTAAACTCCCTCTATTTTCCGCCAATACTACTTAAGGATGATTTATGATGGTTTTATTAAAATGAACTAGGACGCTCTTTCATTTTAATGAGAAAGTTATAAATCAAACGGATCATGAATTTATAAGCTCTTGCTTACAAGAATTAAGACGTCTTTACTTGTGAGTAATGAGATATAAATGAATGAATCTAAGTTTCTGGCACGCGTACAATCACTTCTTAATCCGTTTGCACAAATTCCATCTTCTTCTCCTATTACCTCTCCTTTCTCGAATCGTCAACTCGTTCTTCTTTTACCCCTACGTTCAACTAAATCTCTGAACGAGATTTCTTCTTGGGGGTAAGACTATAACCACCCATAAAATCCCACCACTATCATTCCTACTAAAAATACCTATATCAGGTATTTCACAGGTAAATTTTTGCTTTCTATGTGCATTCACTACTTGCATGACTCTCTAGACCTACTCACGTATCTATACAAGCCAAATATCTCTACACTTACATCCTATAAACCCCTGGTATGTCAAGCATAAGATCACAACACTACCACAATAGGTAATCTATCAATCTAACACACTAAATCTATCACAATACCACAATAAACCCTAATCAAACCCTAATTAGGCCTATGTGTTTATAAAACCCTAATTGATTATCTGAACTAGTTTGGAAGTGTTCAAGACTTATGTATGAGTTAGTCTAGAAACAATAGGATGTCTTAGCACTCTTAGACCCTAGTACAATCTCTTAGAGCTTAGGTACAAGTCTCTTAAGCACAAAACTATAACTAGGTCATAACCTCTCAGAACTAGGTCTAGACTATCCCAAATCTCTACCATAAGCTACCACCACTCAGTATAAGCCTCTTAGGACTTAATACTAGTGAATAAACACTCATAGGACGCTAATCTAGGCACTAAAACCTAAGCTAAACCCTAATCTCTCACTAAGCAAAATTAGGTCTTAACTAAACATAACTTAACCCTAATCCTAAAACTAAGTACCTTAAGCACCTCAAGCACTTAGCCTAGAACCTTAGTCACCCTAAGCACCCTCTCTAGCTAGCACACAAGTAGGTGCATCACCTACTTGTCACCACCTTCACTAGTCGGCCTCATTTCCACCACAAGAACCCTAAACCGCCTCCTAGACCACCGTAGTCACCCTTATAGCTCCTAATAGTCACCACCTAGCTGTAGTTAGTCACTCCCCTCCTCATGCCACCACACCTCCCATTTATTGGCCACCATGGTTAACGAGCACTATATATAGCTCGTTACCTTCACCCTTTCAAAATCACACCACCACTCCTTTCCACCTTAAACTTTCTGTAACTAGTAGTAGTACACAAGCCTTAGAAGTCCTAGGAACCGAGCTAGATAAGACTTGCACCCTTGTCGACTTGTTTTTCCATCGAGAAAATCCTAAACCCTAGAAAAACCCACGTACGACCCATTCTTGGTCAATTAAGCTTAATTTTGATTCTAATAGCTTTTTTACAGTACTAGGTTAGTATTAGGATGCCTTAGAACCCTTTTCTAAGCCTTGATCATTTTCCTTTAGGACTTTTCATTTTAAAACCCTAATTATAGACTAATTGCTAATTATATGCTATAAGCTCTTACCATAAGCTATAAGCTAGTTTAGGTAACTTAGATAAGCTAAATATTAGTTTAACCATAATCTAGGAAACCTTTATGTTTTATAGAAATATAGTTTGCATGGAATTAAGACTAGTTTTGCAAAGTTTTCCATGCATAGGGGTATATATGGTAACTTTATGACAATATTAAGTCTAGGGACTAGTTTTGACATTTCTTAGAATTATTAAGTATAAGGACCCTTTTTGCAAAGTTATATAAACTTAGGATAAAAAGTAAAATAGTTATAAACTTATAAGGACTAGTTTTACAAATGTTATTAAGTTAAGGGTATAAATGGTAAATTTTGAAAACTTATAAGTCCAAGGGTCATTTCGGTCATTTTCCTAAAATATATAAGTATAGGGACTAATTGTGTAAAGTCTAGATAGTTAAAAACCTAAAAGATATAAGTTTGTAAGTTTAGGGTAGATTATGTAAATATATAAACAATAAGGGTATAAAGAGAAGTATTTTCATATAAAACTAAAAACTATCTTTTACTTAACAACATGAGACAATAGCAGAGAGCTTCATGTGAGTGGTTTCATTTGGGTATTCGTTTTGACGAGTTTGTTGGGTTTACGATTTAAAATGCCCTGGCTAGTCAAACGTTTACTACATGACCTCTGGATTATGATGGCCCTAACGGTGTTATGTTATACCTATAACTTAAATATTTAACAACGTGACACAATAATAGGGAACTTCATGTGAGGTTATATATTCTGAATTATGATGGCCCAAACGGTATTATGTTTAATAACATAGTACAATACTAGGGAGCTTCATATGAGGAGTATGTAATTCTGGATTATGATGGCCCGAACGGTGTTATGTTATATATCTAAACACTAGAAACCCTAATAATGATTACTTGAAAAACCTAAACAAGATAACTAGAGCTTGACATACACCTACAACAAACCCCAGGATATGTGAGTAAGCGGTCTAGTCTTCGAGTCACTTTTACATCAATAAGATTTCCCTAAGCCCAGGTGAGTTTCATAGCCTCACACTCTTTTTCCGTGAGTTCATAGCCTCACTCTTTTTAAATGTTTACAAACCCTGTGAGGGGGATACATGCTTACTTTTTTACTTAAAAACGAATACAAGTCTTTTTCTTTAGTTATTGCACGAGTAAACTATCTGCCACCACTACATAACTAAATTCATGAATCTAATAACTTGCGAGTGAATGCGAATATAATTGATAGATCTATTGGAGTTTGACAACTCCCGTTGGTTTGCCCTCTCTAAAGGCGCCAATAAGTATTATATTTGAACCTTGTGAAGAATTAACTTTGGCAAGTTATCCTTCCCGTCCCATCATGGTTTGGTCTGCAGACCCCATGATCTGGACTGTTAACGTGTGTTTCATGAGCTTAGTGCAATAACCCACTCTTGATAATTGTACATGCATTACAATTATCACAAACTCTACACTTTCCTTGAAGGGTGTAATAACTGAACCATGTTGAACTTGTATTCACTATCACTTAAACCTATGGCTCTCACTCAACACCTATGTTGACTTATTAAGCATGTATCCTAGGTATATGGCTGCTACGGATCTATGGTATGGAGCGGCACTGAACTTGGAGGACTTTCAACCCTGTTATCATTCAAATACTATTTCACACTTAGATTTACGGGACCTCTTCTTAATAAAAACTCTGATATTTTAGTGAATGGTAACTTATTTATAAAACGTCTCTTTTCGAGTCGTTTTCTATTATTGTAACTGTGATTCCATTAAGTAATACCCCAACCCTAAATCCGCTGCGAACTATGAAAATTGGGGTGTTACAATATATATTAAGATAATTTATTTAATGGTTTATTATTGTATTAAATTTATGATAAAGATATTAAATTTAATGAAAAACATTTGCTCGCCACAAAAATAGTCATCGGGTACCGCCGTCGCATTACACGGTACCCTTCTAGTATATTTTAATGTGAATTTATAATTGTGAAATGAAAGTTAATAATGGTTGTTTTCTTAATTTTAGTTTAAATGTTTTCGGATATAATCATTTATATTATTAATTACATAATTTATATTTTAAAGAACATATCGTTTACTATTATTAGTATTTGACCAAATCTTTTCGTAATAAGTAAATGTATTAGCTGAATTTTTAAGTCTTTGTATTTAAGGAGAGGCGTAAATGCTTTATAGAGTAGTGCATAAGTATAAATTAATATTCGAAGGGGAAGATGAAAAATAAACAAAATCTCGACAAATCTAAGTTGACAAAGTCAAGATGGAGAACATTTATGTTTACGGTTGCCGGTCACTTTGCTCATGTTCAAAGTCTGACTTTGCCATATAAGACCCGGTTACTGTTATTTCCTGGTATTTGCACATTTATGTTGTACGAGGTAATCACACAAACGTCAAGTTGGCAATATGAAACCCCCATGTCTATATAATGAGCTCATTAGTACGAGGTAATCACACTTACAATCATTCATCGAAGCTCTAGGTCTTTCTAAAAATATATCCCCTTTGTTCCTTCATTTCTTTTTTGCTTTTCGCCAAGACCCTTGCTTCTCTTATTTAATTAGCTTCTTACAGAATAATGTCAGCATTGAAAGAGTCCGAACACCTTCGGTTATCATTGAATGACATAAAGTTAGCTACTAATAATTTCAATGAGCCGATTGGAAAGGGTGGATATGGTATGGTGTACAAAGGAGAACTTCGTATCTCCGGAAGACCTACGACTGTGGCTGTGAAGACTTTAGGTGAAAAGTCATTGCAAGGGCCAAAGCAGTTTTTGACTGAGATTCAGTTGCTCACCGGTCAAAATCATAAAAACGTTATCTCTCTTTTAGGTTTTTGTGAAGAGGGTAAGCATAAGAGTCTTGTTTATGAGTACGCGGCTAATGGAAGTCTAGATACCTATCTAGGGAGTGGTAATAGAATTAATCTTTCGTGGCAGAAAAGACTAGAAATATGTCTTGATGCTGCCCGTGGATTAAACCATTTACATAGTAATTCTAGAAACAAACAAACCATTATCCATAGGGATATTAAGAGTGCTAATATTTTGCTAGATGATAATTGGGTCGCTAAAATTGCTGATCTTGGATTGTCCAAGTTAAATTTAGAAGGAAGCAATATTGTTTCAGATCCTTGTGGCACACCAGGTTATTGTGATCCCGGATACTTTGATGGTATCCTGAAGAAAGAATATGATGTGTATTCTTTCGGAATTTTGCTTTTTGAAGTTCTTTGTGGGAAGTTGTGTTCACGCAATCCAAACAAAGATGGCAGCTTCGTGTTATCAGGTCCATCGGTTCAAAAGTACTACAATGAGAATAGAATGAATGAGATTCTAGATCCTTATTTGAAGGATCAAATGAGCTCATATTCCATCAACAAATTTTCAGAAGTTGCTTATAAATGCTTGTTAAAAGATGAAAGACAACGACCTTCTATGGATCGTATTGTCAAAGAGCTTGAGGAGTTACTGCTAATCCAGGTAAGACTTGAAATGTTTAACTGAATCGAGTTATTCAATATATATGGTAGGGAACTACTGATACTACGTATATATATATGTGGAACTACTATTTTTATATTCTTCAATAAATATCATCTGATAACATTGTTATTTATATACTATGATACTACGTATTTCGATCGTTTGATGTGAAGGCAATCGAAGTTCAAAGCCTGAAATCAAATTCTTGTTCCTCGGATCCCATAAGCAAATTGAGGTAACTTTGTCTATTTGTTCAGAACGTACCATAATAATAATAATAATAATAATAATAATAATAATAATTGTTATTATTATTGTTATTATTATTGTTATTATATTTTTATTTTTTTTTATTTTTTTTTTGGTAAAAGGTTTTTACACCTTGTAAATTATATTACTAAAAATAATAAAAAAATTAATAATAAAAACATTTAAGTACATAAGATGTAACTGAATCCAACATCTCAGCCCAATACATAGGCGGGAAGACAAACACAACATTGTGCTTGAAACAAGCAATTATAAGAATAACAAACCAAAGTTATGAAAAACTACTTTAAAATTATCCTTTTTTTTTCTTTTTTAACTTTTTTTTTTACATTCTTTGAGAAGACGATGATAAGTACATAAGACTGACAAAAACATATATGGTTATACTCCCTCAAGGCCTGGATAATTAATGTACCCAAAAAATAATCAAAAATCAAATATACACACCTTTTTTCACCACGTAAGATATATTTTATGGGTTTGTGTAGAAATTACACTAATATATGTGAAAATATTTAGAAGAACAAAAGATTTTTTGCACATATAATTGTAGGGAAAAAAAGTTCACACTCATAAGTGTGCAACTCAATTTGTAGCACCCAATTTCTCAGAATTATTGTAGTGTATAGAAATTAAGTGTTACAATTGATTTTTACACTTAAGTGTGATTTAGTTATAAAAAGAATTTGATAAGAAACAACTAGAAGTAAAATCGCAGAAACAATTTTGAGAGAAAAAAATATTTCTTCAAGTTTTAAATGAACTAAGTGTGCCACTAACCAAGATGTTGAGAGTTGAGTCTNTAGGGAACTACTGATACTACGTATATATATATGTGGAACTACTATTTTTATATTCTTCAATAAATATCATCTGATAACATTGTTATTTATATACTATGATACTACGTATTTCGATCGTTTGATGTGAAGGCAATCGAAGTTCAAAGCCTGAAATCAAATTCTTGTTCCTCGGATCCCATAAGCAAATTGAGGTAACTTTGTCTATTTGTTCAGAACGTACCATAATAATAATAATAATAATAATAATAATAATAATAATTGTTATTATTATTGTTATTATTATTGTTATTATATTTTTATTTTTTTTTATTTTTTTTTTGGTAAAAGGTTTTTACACCTTGTAAATTATATTACTAAAAATAATAAAAAAATTAATAATAAAAACATTTAAGTACATAAGATGTAACTGAATCCAACATCTCAGCCCAATACATAGGCGGGAAGACAAACACAACATTGTGCTTGAAACAAGCAATTATAAGAATAACAAACCAAAGTTATGAAAAACTACTTTAAAATTATCCTTTTTTTTTCTTTTTTAACTTTTTTTTTTACATTCTTTGAGAAGACGATGATAAGTACATAAGACTGACAAAAACATATATGGTTATACTCCCTCAAGGCCTGGATAATTAATGTTAAAAAAAACAAAAAAAAAAAAATCAAATATCCAAACCTTTTTCTCCGCGTAAAATATATTTTATGGGCTTGTGTAGAAATTACACTAATAAATGTGAAAATATTTTGTCTGTTCAAAAAAAAAGTAGCGAAAATATTTTGAAGAACAACATTATATTTTTTGCTCATATAATTGTAGGAAAAAAAGTTGACACTCATAAGTGTGTGATTCAATTTGTAGCACCCAAGTTCTCATAATTATTGTAGTGTATGGAAATAAAGTGTTACTACAATTGATTTCTAAACTTACGTGTAATTTTGTTATAAAAAAGATTTTATAAGAAACTAAAAATAAAATTGCCGAAACAATTTTGAGAGAAAAAATATTTCTTCAAGGTTTAAATGAACTATGAAGTGTGCCACTAACCAAGATGTTGAGAGTTCAGTCTTGTTGAAAACATATGTTTGATATATTGTGAAAAAGTTGGTGCATGTATGTCAAAAAAATTATTCTTCAACAATAGAGAATTTTATAATAAGTAAAAGTGTAAAACAAGTTTGTGAAGCGCTCATTTTTTTCCCCCTCTTATTTAACCAAACAGATATGAAACAGTGAGAAGAATTTTTCGAAGATTTGATGTCAATAGAGATGGAATACTGAACAAAGAAGAACTAGCTTACTTCTTTCTTGTTTTGGGCCAACACCTTTTACTTAGGGATAGGGATGGAACTTTAACAAAAATAGAACATTTACAAAAATATTTTGGCATAAAAAATCTGTCCCGTGATCATCGGACCCTGGTTCTGTCCCCACTTAGTGAACGTGAAATTGAAAACATAATTGACACCATCTTTAGTTTATTTGGTGAGTCTACTAATGGTGAAATAGGTCTCACATGTGATGGCATGTTACGGTTCTATGACTACGGTGCTGACGACTTGCATGATCATTTTGAGTTCCTTCGACTTGACTATAAGCCCTTTGACGACGATGAAGATTCTTTCCAAGCGAAGGAAAGGTGAGTCTGTTCATAAGTTAGGATATACGTACATGTCTTTAAACACACATGCACCGATACACACACAAGTACATATGTATGCATATATCAAGTCATCTAGACATTTAATTAATTAAGAGAAATATACATACTTTTCTGAATGATACAGTGTACGTATTACCAATTCCTTCACTAAACAAATCAATTACCAATATATCAATCTTGGCGCACAAAAAATTTGTGCTTCAACGTACACCTGTTAGATATAATTGTTAGTTATACACGTGCGTAAAGCGTAATATAACTCGAATGCGTTAGATTTAAAAACAAAATAGCAAATACAGGACATCTTCATATATACTGTAACACATAACTACATAAGGAATATATTTCCGTTATATAATTAACAAAATGATAAATATTTTCATCTTCGTACGTCCTTTAACAAACCTTTTTGTAAATCACTCGATACTCTTACAATAGTGGTATTTTTTACTACAGTAAATTACTGGAGCTAAACAATTAAGTTTGGTGAATTAACCTTATCTTTTTCAGGCAGTCAGACACAATGACACAGACTCGCACGATATGCACACATATTGATGTGAATTTTTCCTTTAAATTAAAAAAAAAAAAAAAAAAAAAAAAAAAAAAAAAAAAAAAAGGATGTGATTTGTTTTTAACAAAATAAAATTGTTTAACATGCAGATATGAGAAAGTGAAAAGAATTTTCCAGCGATGTGATATAAACAAAGATGGGTACATTGACATGTCAGAAGTAGTGGGTTTCCTTATGATAAACAGTCATGATCAAGAGAAAGAGCCACTGTTCAACAGACTGAAGAAGATCTCTCATTTGTATAACCTGTTTAAAGGCGAAAAAGGTCTTAATTGTGAAGGATTGTTTAAACTCTATGGCTTTGGTATTGATAGTTTAGACGAAGATTTTGAGAAGCTTAACCTTAAGTTAAAACCGCTCGAGGGATATGAACTCGCTCAAAGGTAATTAATGAATTGTGAGCATGTCAATGCATTTAAAATTGGTGATATATATTATGTGGCTTAACTTAACCAAATAGCAGATATGAGAAAGTGAGAAGAATTTTTCAACGATTTGACATCAATGAAGATGGTGGCCTTAACAAAGAAGAGCTAACTGAGCTTATCAATATAATTTCTGGAATCGAAAACGATGAAGAATTTATCAGCTTCTTTGTTGATAATATACTTTCAGTGTATAGGGAGTTTACAAATGGTGAAAAGGGTCTTACTTGTGATGGCTTGCTACACTGCTATGAGTTTAAATCTGATAACTTGGACGATGATTTTAAAAAGTTGAGGCTTGACTTGAAACCCTTAGATGACAGGGAAGACGCCTTGAGGAAAAGAGAAAGGTAAATACGGAGTAATATTTAGGGAGTCTACAATGATTAAATTTTATAAAGGTTATAAGTGCATATCAATAAATCATAAATCTTTTGCTTCTATAAACTCTTCCTCACTATAATAAAAATATAAAACTATATATGTTACAACTTTATAAATGTTTCAAATTACATATGCATTAACTCTGTTGAGTTTATTAAGAGTCTCAAGAAATAAGACATTTACATGCCACATAGATATGAAATGATTTTTCACTCTAGTTGAAATAAGATATAAACTATTTCAAGATTATTTCAAGTTTCTTTTAATCATTCATGAACTTTTCATGGATGATTTTATAATTTTGCCAATTACAGGGATTTGGTCATAAACTAGTCACGTACTTACCGATATATACCGTCTAAGTATGAACTAAAAAAATGTTTCATTTTTTTGTTAAAACTTTCAAATTTTGTCCCAATATGCACCCGCAACTTCCTTTTTTACAATGTACTTTTTTTTTAATTTATTTATTTAGAGTTTAGATCTATTGATTAGTTTAGGTAAAACCCTTGTTCTATGGGATGTTATTGTTTTCACACAAAAAAATAAAATAAATGTTTTTGTTTAATCTAACAGAGCTGAGAAAGTGAGAATAATGTTTGAGCGATTTGACTTAAACGGAGATGGAGGTCTTGACAAGTGGGAACTAGGTATTTTACTTTTAAAAAGAAGCCCTCACGATGAAGCTCCTGACGAGGTACATAGCTACGTTGACAAGGTGTTTCGTTGGTATGCCAAATATATTGATGGTGATAAAGGACTTACTTGTGATGGACTTTTACGAACCTATGACCATGGCATCGACAGCTTGGACGTTGACTTTGAGACGTTAGGATTGGAGTTGAGAACTTCAACCGAGAATGAAGATGCGTCTAGAAAAAGGGATAGGTAAATTTTTACTATATAATTTTGGAAATCCAGATTATATATATCTTTATTATATTAATATAGAATCGAAGTATTTTTGAAAAGAGAAATTCAAGAAAAAACAAATTGAATTAATAGAGGTGGTCGATTTTATCAGGTGCTAAAATCGAAGTATTTTGTCATGTCATATTACATATCATCATTAAAAACTCTCTGTTATATAGGTTGGGGTTTATAAATTCTTTTTAACAAGATATATATTATGTTGAGTAGCTTTGAAAAAATATATATGCCAACATTAGCTTCATATATACTGTAACTTTTATAATATCTTTTAATAATATTAAGCAGATCTGAGAAAGTGAGAAAAATTCTCAAACGATTTGATTTCAATGGAGATGGTGGCCTTGATAGAAAAGAAATGGCTTCCTACTTGGCTGTGGTACACCCGGAAGATCAACTGAGTGAAGAGAGAATGACTTCTATTGTTAACTATATGTTTCATATTTTGGGAGAGTTCGTTGATGATGTAACAGGCCTAAGTTGTGATGGCTTGATAAAGAACTATGACTTAGGTGAAGATAACTTGGATGCTCACTTTAAAATACTTAAGCTACGTTGAAATCTTTTGAAGAAGGACGATCATGAAGCTACTTGGTTTGATAATGCATTTAAAACTCAGTTTCAGAATGTATCGAGAATTGTATCCCGCATATTTATTATAATTTGTTTCTTGCAAGCAGGCATTGTATCCAGGATAATCAATGAATTGTATATTTTAACCTTTCAAGATCAATATTAGTTCTATATGTTATTATTTGGATTAGTTATTTGAGAGCCTTAATTTGATGTCTCCTGTAAGTCTGTAACTTGCGTCCTGAACAGATACACAGAATGAAACAAAAGGAAATATCTCAAAGAGGAAATGGAAATTCACTGGAGATACTGCTTTCAAAGTATAAAACATGATTTTTAATTAAATGTGTGTTTTGGCTTTCAAAACTTTGCTATTAATACCTTACGATATAATAACCAGGAAATATTCTCTCAAATCACACAAGGTAATCAACAAATACAGAATGAAAAAGGAAAAGAGTTTAAGGGAAAAAAGAATGTCTAGTGCCGAATATCAAACAAATACAAGAATTCTCTCATATAATATTGTACATGTCTATTTTGCATATAAATGCTCATAAGTACATAGGATTGATGATACAACTTGCATGAAAAATTATACTTGAGTGAAATGATATGAATGAAAAATGAATTGACATAGTTGTAGCCAATTATCATGGTCATAGTCATGGTGGTTTTCAAGATGTATAAAAAGTGAATAATGTCATTGACCATATTATATGTAGCTAGCAACACGAAGCAAACATTTTCATGCTTGGATTTTATAATTAGTCTTGCACCTACAATCCTGAATTGCAACGGAGACGGTGGCCTTAATCAATGGCGGAACTAGTAGAACAGAAATGGCTTCCTACTTGGCTGCGGTACACCCGGAAGATCAACTAAGTGAAGAGAGAATGGCTTCTACTGTTAACTATATGTTAATTTCAAATTTTGGGCGAGTTCCATGATGGCTTGATAAAGAACTATGCCTTAGGTGAAGATAACTTGGATGCTCACTTAAAAATACTTAAGCTAAGCTGAAATCTTTGACGAATGACGATCATGAAGCTACTTGGTTTGATAATGCATTTAAAGCTCAGTTTCGGAATGTATTGAGAATTGTATCCCACATATTAATTTTAATTTGTTTCTTGCAAGCAAGCATTGTCTCCGGGATAATCGATGAATGGTTTATTTTAGCTTTTCGAGATCAATATTAGTACTATGTTATTATTTGGATTAGGTTGGATGGGCTAAAACCTATTCCATATGATATATATACAATCCAATAGATTGGCTAAACCTATATATGATGACTATAAAGGATTTAAGAGCGTTAATTTGATGTCTCCTGTAGATATAGAATGTAACTAAAGGCAATATCTCAAAGAGGAAATGAAAATTCAGTGGAGATTTTTATGGGCGTGTGTGTTTTGGCTTTCAAAACTTTATATACTATCACAAATTCTCACAAATCACACAAGGTAATTAACAAATACAGAATGCAAAAAGGAAAAGAGTTTAAGGGAAAAAAGAATGCATAGTGCCGAATATCAAACAAATATAGAATTCTCTCATATATGTACATGTCTGTTTTGTATATAAATGCTCATAAGTACATAGGATTAATGATACAATTTGCATGAAAAATTATACTTGAGTGAAATGATATGAATGAAAAATGAATTGACATAGTTGTAGCCAGTTATTATGGTCATAGTCATGGTGGTCTTTCATAATGTACAAAAAGTCAATAATGCCATTGCCCATATTACATGTAGCTAGCAACACGAAGTAAACCTTTTCATGCTTGGATTTTTTCAATTAGTCTTGCACCTGCAATCCTGAATTGCTACTCCATAAGTCTTGTCCACGGGTTAGTGCCAAATTCCCAATCGAAATGACCATGGCGAAAATTTACATTCTTTTAATCATTTGGTCCAATTTTTTGATTTCTAAACATTATTTATTATCATATTAAACATAAATATCGTCCAAGTTGATGTATTATTTAAGTATAAACCGGTCAAAATTGTGATGAGTACTTGAGATTAAGGATCGTAAAAACAAAGTAATTTGTATTAAAAGCTACTGTATAACATTTAAGTCAACCTCGCCATGTATGAATGTTACCTTCTTTAATGTGGAGCAAAACTGAAGGCAAGTATGCTTGTATACTAAGATTTATAATTATAAGTTTACATGTCTATTCATCATTATATTAGTTTTAGTCATACAATAAAAATGTATTTTTTGTTCTATCGTAACTAGTTATAATACCCGTGCGCGCACGGGGTTTTTCCAGAAAAAATTAATTATATAGTATTATCGTTTAAAAACAGAAAATCTTATTTATATTTTAAAAATTTAGAGTATCAACATGTACGAAAGTAAGAAAAATAGTTAGCAGAAATTGTAAATATAACCGTGTCATCGACCTTGTATTTGATTATTGAGCGTGTCTACTTATAATGTTATTGGACCAAAGGTTCTTTGATCACATGGGTTTACACATAAATCAAATTTATTTAAATTTTTTGTTTACTATATGGATATATAAGAATTTACCCGTGAAAAATAAAGATATAAGTAAACTAATAAGTATGAATGAGTTTTTCATTATGTATAATATCATTTAATATTTTGTAAAAATTTTATTGAATGAAAGATTTAACTTTATTTAGCTGACAGATGTTAATGTTGAGGTTGATGTTGTTGTTTAACTTTAAGTATTGATATCATGTTGTACAAAATGTGCGAGTTTAATAATACATAAAGAGCGTTGATGCAGTTAAAATATACTTCGTAAAGGTTTTTAAAAATGTTTTTCCGGATATCCGTATATAAACTTTAAATGATAATTACATGAGTCGATATAAGTACAATCGCGTATATTTATTTTCATATCACAGTAACTCGTACTTACCATTTGATATTTATATTGCTGTTAATAATAATTTAACTGTATTTAATATTCAAACCCGTGTACGTATAGATTAAACTTTTAAATAGGATAACATGAGTTCTTGTTTATATTTAACGTACATAGTAAAAAGATATTTTAATAGATGAAAGTTTAAAACTAATATTTATTTTAAAAGTATTTAAAGTATATTAAAACTAATTCGTACATTTATAAAATTTTGTAAGTTTAATGGAAGGAAGTTCAAACCAATACTAATATTTATGTAATTGTAAACAAAGTTCATATTATAAAGTGTAGGGGGTTATTTGTCTATTATCTAAAGTTATCAAAAAACATGGAGATTTATAATTTTACACTTAACTCCATATAATATTTTAATTTAAAATTCACAACTAATGTTTTATTAATTACCTCCTCTTTTTTTAAGTTTTTATTTTCATAAATTTGACACCTATATTTTTATGTGTTTTTTTCCTTGATCAAATTCTCCACAAAATTTAATAAAATTTGACCAAAATCAATTCAATTTTGACTTTTTATTGGCCAATCATATTGCTCGATTTCGCCTATGTGTCAAAATCGAGCATTTCTATTGGTCTAATTTTTTTCCACTAAGATTGTTCTGTCAAAAAAACTCCGAAATGATGTAATTCTTTTATTATATAAAAGATACATGTACTAAAATATTACTCGTATGATATATGAATTTAAGTTGTTATATATTTTTACCAATGTGCTAAACTAGAGTTTATTTTCGGTGAGAATTTGAGAAATTTGAGAAATCGTGAAAAACGCAATTTGAAGGCTTGATTCATGTTTCTTTACGATCTTTTCATGTAAATATTTCTTTAGTTGATTAAAAACAAATTCGGGATTCATAGTTATAGCTAGAAATTCAACTCTTGATTCATATTATTTGCAAAATATCATATAGAATCAAAGTTTGAATCAATTTGCAAAATTTAGTGAATCTATAATAAAGTGGTTATTGTGAATTAGCCATTTCGATGTATAAAAACTCTAAATCAATGCAACTATATGTGTTTCTCACGTTTATTTTACAATTTGTCTTGTTAAAAAATTTCAATTACTATTGATTTTGCCAAACTAAACATACCACAACACAACATTTGAAAAACTATGTGTTTATTAAAATTTAACAAAACAAGCCCACTAATTAGTACGAGATAACACCTTCAAGTAGATACGAGTATCACAATAAACCATGTGAAAAAGTATGTGTATACTGTATGCTTAAAACCGTATTATATACGCAGTAATATAGTTTTCTAACTAACCCTCTAATTCAATAACTTTAGGGTTACTTAGAAAAGTGGTATTGGTGATCATCTAGTGGTTTACTGACTTTAGGGATTGTGAATAGTATTCGATCATTGATATTCCAGTTTTTCTCAACTGATTTTAGGGTTTTGTATTAGATTTCGACTTTAGGGTGTTATTGGTCGTTTTCTAAGGTTTGTTTGGTGTGCATAATGTTTTATCATCATGTTGTTGTGTGTTCGTTGTTGTGGGATACATATCTGGTTAGTGTGGATGTGATTATGTTTCGCTTGGTATAATCATGAAATGTAGGTTTCTGGATTCGGGATGGATGGGTGGAAATTAAAAAAAAAAATAATAATAATAATAATAATAAAAAAATGGGAGGATGGATGTTAAGAATAAGGAGAAGAATGTGTTGAATAATGATGGTTCAACTTTTGAAAGAAGTAGTGAACAAGGATAACCGTGATGTTTCTGTTAAGGATATCACAAGTGTTAAGGTTAGTAACGACCATCATGTTAATGTTATTGAGGAGGACGTGTGTTCTGTTGCTACTAATATCCATGATATGAAACGTATAATGCTTGAGTGTAAGCTTGTGTTAGTGGGATATGACAGGGTACCTTTAAAATTTGTGAATGTCGATAATCAAGCTACTGATATGGAGCCGTTTCCAAGTTTTTCCTACTCATTTGGTTCCCCTATTACATCCACTAAAGTGGATATTGGTGGTGATAAATCGAATGGTACGGGGCCTGGTTCATATGTTGATCGTCTTAATGGTGATCTGAGTAAGAAAGTTGCTAATTTCCGTACCTTAATCGCCCCAGTTATTGGGGCTTATGTTGCAATTTCTAAAGAATATGTCCTATTGATTAAGGGAACATTTCGAGAACTCTGTTTATGGGTTCTTTCTAGGTAAAAGAGTCGTGTATCATGTAGTTGAGAACTATGTTAAGAATGCGTAGAGTAGATTTGGTTTTGTTCTCTCTATAATGAACTCGAAAGGTATTTTCTTCTTCAAATTTAAATATAATATCGATATGAAATCAATGCTAGAATGGTCCATGGATGATACGTAATGTGCCATTGATTCTTCGCAAGTGTTCTCCTTTGGTGAATGTGTCTAAGGAATACTTGAAAAGAGTACCAGTTTGGGTTAAACACCATGATGTCCCAATTATATTTTGAAAGTAATGATTATATTATGCATTCAACTCATGTTGAATACGAGTAGAAGCCGATTAGATATTCAACCTGTAAGGTTTTTGGTCATTCGTTTGACCAATGTCCTAAGAAAATTATATCCAATGTGAAGAAGACGGAAAATAAGCGGGCTAAACCGAAAGGTACGAATTATATGATTGGATGATGTGGCTAGTTAAAGTGGTACGTAAACTGTGACTTCAAATCCTTTTGATGTCCTTAATATGGTTTAAAAGGACGTTGAGAGTTTTCATAGTGATTCAGTTAACTCGAAAGGTGGCGATGGGAATGTAGGTTATTTGGATAATGGGGATAATGATAGCAAGAATGAAGTGGAAGAGGATGCATGCATTACGAAATTTGCAAAAAGCGGAAGTAGAACCGGGATGAAGAACTTATACGAGCGTTGGAAAGATGATTATGATGATAACCCATATGATGATGATGATGATGAGTGCAAAGATTTTTGTTTTTTTTATGATTAGTTTGGTTTAAAGCATAAATGGTAAATTTGTATTTCGTCTATGTAATAGATTGAGATGTGAGATTCACTCACATCTTATGTATTTAACTATTTTTTAAAGTAATAAATTTACTGAACGTAACCACCTTTTACCCGAAATATAGTTTGAATCGAGTTATTTTAGAAACCAAAGATTCCTCACATACCAAGGGACTCATCCCCACCATCCATCTTCCCTCCCTATTTATTTGATCTAATGGTTGCGATTAAAAGCATTTTAATATTTCATCAATTTTTTATAATTTAAATATATCTTAAACCATTAATCGTTAAGCGAAAATAATTACACCATCGCGACGAGCATTTAATTACCTTTCTATAGAAAGGCAATTTGATATACNTATCACATGTGAATATGTGATATTACATATCACATGTGATATTAGTGTAATATCCATGTGATATTACATATCACATTATGTGATATTACATATCACAAATATCACATGTGATATGTAATATCACATGTGATATGTAATATCACATGTGATATTTTTTTCGGCCAGGAAAAAAAAAGTGAAAAAAACGAGAAAAAAAAATGTCGAAAGTATATCAAATTGCCTGTCTATAGAAAGATAATTAAATGCTCGTCGTAACGGTATATTAGTGGGTTTTTTAAATTGTTGGGATTAATCTCATACATTAGATCAAATAAAGATGGAGGAAAGATTGATGGTGGAGATTAATCCCTTTGTATGTAAATAACGTTTTGTCCTCAAATGATCTTAACTCGTATAGTTTTCTAACTCCAAATGGTTTATGTTAATACCTGTAAACCACCTATAAATGTCAACGCAAGAATTCCGTCACCTTTACGCGTTTGACAAAAAAACTTTCTCACGTTCTTTATTTACTTCATTCCCACGTTTCTTCATTAATCACTTTACTTGAATCTCACATCTCAAACCCTTCAATAAACTCCATTCATTCTCCAATTTCCATCAACAATCAATCCTCAAACCGTCACGAAAATGCCGAGCCAAGCACTCCTTCACATCCTCATTTTCGCCCTCTTCATCACGCTCACATTCTCTTCGTCGCCCTCACCCGCTCCATCCCCACAAGGAACATCCAAACATTCTCACCCAAGCAGCTCGCCATCATATTCACCATCTATGTCACCACAATCTGGTAGCTCAGATGGCCCATCTTCAGATTCGTCACCAGATGCAGCATTGTCTCCCTCAGAGTCATTGCCTCCACTTTCAGGATCTCCAGACGATGACTCGTATGCAGATGATCCTGCACCAGATGTTAAATCCTCACCAGCACCAGCGCCAAGTGAGGCTAGTGATGTTACTCCAGAAGAAGTGAAGAGTGAGGATCGTAAGGAATCATCGGATAAAGGTATGAGTGGAGGAAAGAAAGTTGGAGTTGCGTTTGGATTGATTGCAGCCGCGTGTTTTGTTGGATTTGGAGGTGTTGTGTATCGGAAAAGGCAAGATAATATCAGGCGACAACAGTATATAGCTGCGCAGCGATTGGAGTTTTGATTGAATTTGAGATGGGAGATGATATATACTAAATCTAGATCTAGATCTTATTATATATAGATTGAAAGTATTATTTATAATGGTGTATGATTATAAACATTTGTTGTATTATTTTGATGTGCTAATAACATATACATGATTTTTTTGTTATTTATAATCACTTGATCAGTCGATGATCATTTGTTATTAAAGGTCAATTTTTTTAATTTTATCCATCATCAGTTCTTCAAAATTAAAAGCTTAACTTGTTATTGCAATAGATCTTGATATGTGTTGCGTACTACTAGTGAGTCTCATGCACTCCTCTCGACCAAAGTCGCACATGATGCTAAGTAAGGATGAACCCCGCACCACTATGAAATAGCGTCATCTTCTCTTACTATAGCAAGTTGGCGGGCTTCTCCCAAGAAAATGCCTTCACTCCACTTCGTCTTTAGACGCATATTGAGAACTAAGGTACCATATTCCATCACTTCTTAATTTTGTGTCGTAAAATAATTTTGGTGTCATCATATGATATTTTGTACTGTAAAATGTGAAGTTCTGTTAAACTACGCAACTGGACGTATTGAATGTTATATCAGTATGAAGAAACTGTCATAAAAAGATAAAGGGAGCGAGTGAACCTCACACGAACATGAAATTACTAACTAAACAATATTCTACATTGTAAACAACGTGCTATTAACCCCCTGATGTCTTTGACTTCACTGGGGGTCGACATTTAGTGCATGTATTACGGAACATAACAATAAATTTTATCAACCTAACAGCAATACACATCTATAGCACATCTAAATAAACTAGCCTGACAAGATAACCAAAACTGGAACTGATAGACGGACGCAGTAAAGTTTGTAAAACCATGAGCAAGATCAAAGTCAGACGTGAACAAATTCAAGATTCTGCATTTGGGTAGGATATATTGAAGGTCAAGGAGTAGCTCCCGCTTCCTGCAGGGAATGCCTCTCCAATATTGAGATGGTCGCTTCCTTGGCACTGCAACATAACACAGGAATTAAAAGTGAGAATATTGACTACTTTGCGGACTGATGTTTGTCAAAAATACAGATATCCGACAAAGCTATTTCATAAAGGTGTCNGTGTTGTGTATCGGAAAAGGCAAGATAATATCAGGCGACAACAGTATATAGCTGCGCAGCGATTGGAGTTTTGATTGAATTTGAGATGGGAGATGATATATACTAAATCTAGATCTAGATCTTATTATATATAGATTGAAAGTATTATTTATAATGGTGTATGATTATAAACATTTGTTGTATTATTTTGATGTGCTAATAACATATACATGATTTTTTTGTTATTTATAATCACTTGATCAGTCGATGATCATTTGTTATTAAAGGTCAATTTTTTTAATTTTATCCATCATCAGTTCTTCAAAATTAAAAGCTTAACTTGTTATTGCAATAGATCTTGATATGTGTTGCGTACTACTAGTGAGTCTCATGCACTCCTCTCGACCAAAGTCGCACATGATGCTAAGTAAGGATGAACCCCGCACCACTATGAAATAGCGTCATCTTCTCTTACTATAGCAAGTTGGCGGGCTTCTCCCAAGAAAATGCCTTCACTCCACTTCGTCTTTAGACGCATATTGAGAACTAAGGTACCATATTCCATCACTTCTTAATTTTGTGTCGTAAAATAATTTTGGTGTCATCATATGATATTTTGTACTGTAAAATGTGAAGTTCTGTTAAACTACGCAACTGGACGTATTGAATGTTATATCAGTATGAAGAAACTGTCATAAAAAGATAAAGGGAGCGAGTGAACCTCACACGAACATGAAATTACTAACTAAACAATATTCTACATTGTAAACAACGTGCTATTAACCCCCTGATGTCTTTGACTTCACTGGGGGTCGACATTTAGTGCATGTATTACGGAACATAACAATAAATTTTATCAACCTAACAGCAATACACATCTATAGCACATCTAAATAAACTAGCCTGACAAGATAACCAAAACTGGAACTGATAGACGGACGCAGTAAAGTTTGTAAAACCATGAGCAAGATCAAAGTCAGACGTGAACAAATTCAAGATTCTGCATTTGGGTAGGATATATTGAAGGTCAAGGAGTAGCTCCCGCTTCCTGCAGGGAATGCCTCTCCAATATTGAGATGGTCGCTTCCTTGGCACTGCAACATAACACAGGAATTAAAAGTGAGAATATTGACTACTTTGCGGACTGATGTTTGTCAAAAATACAGATATCCGACAAAGCTATTTCATAAAGGTGTCAATCTCAATTCGTTAGCTTATGAATGGGTTGATTCAGGTTATATTTAATCTCTAACGGGTAATGTAAAGTACAGCTGATAAAGAAACGAGTCAAATGGGTGAAAACAGGTTGAAAGTCACCCACTGTATATTTTTATTTATAAACCACAATAGTCATTTTTTGATTATTTTAAAAACTAGACTATTATAGAGATGAGATAATTTTTCGTAGCATATTTGAGACACTAACTGTTAAAAAAAATGTAGAATAATAAAGTCTTCAAGATCAGCGTGTACCAAATATTACCCGTTTTGACCCACACCCATTACCCAGCAGCCATTCTGCAACCATTATTTCTTTTCATATATCAAGTTATCAACTATACAATGGAGCTAATCTATTATCAAATTCACATATTTTTTTCTTTAGTAAACATGGGTTTCCGACTCGACATTGCGAGCCGACTAATCCCACGGCGACTACCCTTTTTGGATAGCCCGGAGTCGGCGCAGGTGAACCTCCGTGGCCACAAGGGGATTAATTTTCTCCCCGTTGGATTCGAACCCTTGACCTCCTCTTTGGAAGGCTGGTATTCTTACCGCTGGGTCACCCCTTAAGCTATAATGGATTTCAAGTCATACCTCCCTGCTCTCAAGATCTTGTATTTTCCGAGCACTGTGAGATCAACAATTGTTGATCCTGCTCGTCCGGCTGGAAGGATACCACCATCATAAACAAACGCACAGTGTTCCCACAAGTTTTTGAAATCATTAATGTCTACACTACTTGGTTGTCCACTTAGGTTTGCACTAGTCAGGGCTAGTGCACTTCCGGAACCACGGGCAATCTTCCTGATAAAGTCAGAATCAGGTACTCGAACTCCTACGCTATCTAATCCCGCATTTACAGACTTCTCAAGAATACTCGATTCCCCTGAAAAATAAACTTTTAGCCACATCAAACCAATTGGATTAAGGGATGAGAAATAATTGGTAAAATACTAACTTTATCAATGGAGTTTTATATCTAGATTTTGCCGGAGACCTAGGCTCAATATACCTCTTAACTGCAAGAATTGACACAGCCTTGAGCAAAATATTTGGCTATTTGTCATATTTCTAAATGGCTAATTACTTAAAAGATAACCATCTTAGATCTGATTTCTAATATTGGATAACCAACTAAATTTTAGGCTAGGAATAACCATTGAAATTTCATATTTGTTGATTTAAGGTAATTAAGAAATATAATCGGATTTTGGTGCCACAATTGCAGAATTTTACAATAAAAAGCCAATATGGTCAAAAGTGACCGCCACACCAGCTGCCATGTCACCATTTGGAATGGTTCCAAGTCTAATTACCGTAAATTTAGATATTATAAAAAAAATTGTAATGTGAATAAATATTTTAGAATATTTGATGGGACTCTGTGGCCTATGTTCACCTTTTTATGTAATTAGCTGATTCTACTATAACCTTGATAAGCAAAAGAGATCTAATTGAGTAATTGACCCACATCAACAGTAAACACCACTAACTTGTTCAGTTGTTTGTAACGATGATATAAGACAGACAGATAACTGGACTTTCTAAATAAGGAAATGTTGTGACTATCTTACATATTCAAAAACCGTAAGTGTTGCATATTTTACAGGAAAGTCTTCGTTAACACAGCCAAAGTTAGGAAACACAAACCTCTTGTTAGCACCACGGTTACCGGTCCAGGAAGAAGACTCTCAAGCAAACCAAAAGGCAGATGGTCAGTGACAACAAACCGTCCAATGTCACTCACATCACCAACACATATCGCTAAAGGGCTAGTCAGTTTACGCCCTTTAATCTCATATATTCTATTAACTGCTTTTACAGAGCTGCACCAAATCACCGTATAGAAAGTTAGAAACATTCTCAAATTCCCTATACAGTTAAGCAGATATGTAACTACGCATACCGTTTATAAATTTAGCACAATAAAAATACCAAAACATAGAGGGTATTTGGAATGCTTAATTTTCTGATTTTCTGATTATGTACTTATTTTAGGCAGATAAGCAGTTCGGATATAACAAATAACTTGTGTTTATATGCTTACTTTGGAGTATAATAAACAGTTTTCAGCTTATATTCTTAGAGTAAATAAGTACTTTTCACTATGCAAGTAAGCTGCTTATTTCAAGTTCTTATACGAACTGAAGTAATATAAAATGGTTTCCTTCGACACTTTCTAACCAAACACTCATTCTCCGAGTCTTATTGCATTTTTTTACAGGATTATTAAGCTGCTTAAACGCATAAAATACGCGATCCCAAACACCCTTTTACAAATAATCCAAAACTAACTACATTTCGACGCATAAACGCCACAAATACCAAAAACCCATCCACTAAGCAAAACATCAAACACTTAAACCACACATAATCAAAACCATACCAAGCATCACACGCGAAACCATACAACGTATCAGTAGGCACAGCAATAACTTTCCCATCTTTTACAGCCTCAATTGCTTCATCCAAACACCCCTCATTCGCAGGCCGAATAACCGCACACCGGACCGCTTTACTCACCAATCCTAGTTTCAAAAACCCATTTTTTTGGTTTTGTATAGTTCTTGAAAAGGCAAATCTGTGCACACCTGAAATGTTAATATTATGAAAAAGTAAAACATGGGTTTTGTAAGATTTTGAATTCTGAATAAAACCCAGAAAGGAAATTACCTGTAGTAGGGTTTAAGATGGGGAATTTGGAGGTTATTTTTGTAGGGTTTATGGTGTACATTTTTTTATTTTGGGGTGGTTTAGTGGTCGTCGCCGGCGTTTGACTTTATTTTGTCAGGAAGGTTGAGAGTAATGAGTGGGAGGAGGATTGGGTGTCAAATCAATTCCTTCATTTTTGGAACAAAATTTATATGGGTAAAATTCCAAAAATGCAGTGTTTTAGAAGTTGCCGAAATTACCCTTTTGGGCAACTCTACTGTAGCCAACCATTGGACGCCAAGTGTCCAAAATTTTGATCAACTTGTGTATTTTTTGGGCAACTTGTTACACTTGACGTTCCATGGTGGCTACATTAGAGTTGCCCGGTTGTTCAAAGGGTAATTTTGATCAACTTGTGTATTTTTTGGGCAACTTGTCAGGAAGGTTGAGAGTATAATTGGAAGGAGGATTGGGCGTCAAATCAATTCCTATATTTTTGGAACAAAATTTATATTAGGTTTGAGCACAAGTTAAACACACAAAAAATACACCAAAAGTACACTTGTCTGTAATTTTATGTACTTTTTCGTAGGTCCTTACTGTACTTATAGTGTGATTAACTTGTGCCCTAAGGCACAAGTTAGAAAAACCCTTTATATTTTACTCTTACTTGAATGATTGGTAAAGGATGCTACGTGTCTATTTTATGTTTAGGGTCCTTTATATGTCATTTTTTAAGTGATCGCATTTACTCTCGGGTTTATCAGAGGTTAGGGATATAATTTGTCTATATCTACTTCCTTCATACCCTGCTCATACGGGATTCAGTATCGTTGTTGTTGTTGTATCTCGTTTCTCTAAGTATGAGGTCTTTAATGCTACTAATAAGAGTAAGGAGTGTATGCGTCTCTTGGATCGGCTTATATATGGGTAACTGTAGTGATAACACAACTATCAATGAATCGAATACTCTTCTTAATCTCCTCTCTTTTCTTCTCTTTAAATCTTTGCATCTATCTATAATATCTTAACTGTTCTTCCTTGGGATTAATTCTTAAATCCTTAATCCCCAAGTTGAGTCAGTGTCTGTGTTGTAATTGGTCTGGACCATATCATTGGTATCTACTTTACTCAGAGGTGGTTTTTGGAACTTTTACACTATTTTAGTGATGAAAAGTACAAATAGTGCTTATAACATAAGATGCTTTCAAAGAAACATTGATATATAAACGCTATTTCTTCTTGCTATTGGCTTATGCTAACGCTAAATGCTAAACAACATACACTTACATTAGCATTTCAATAAGAGCGTTTAAAATATAATCTAAAAGCTAAACGTGTTGCAAACAAGCTTTCAATTTTAAACGCTAAAAGTTGAACACTCCGAAGACGTTCTTAGGAGACATGCCATCAATGCACAAACAAAGACCATAGGAATGTGAAATTAAAAATAAGAGAAAAGGGTAATAATGGTTGAGCCAATACAATTAATGTAAGGGTTAATGGCATGTAATAGCAACGTACTTTTCCATTTGTTTCATTATCAGATACGAACCCAAAATAATACAACAATACCCATCCAACTTTCAAATTTTGTTTTATTATCATACGTTTTGTTTGCACTATTAGTCCTTTTGACTAACGACCGTTTGTAATTAACTCAAAAATATGTTTGTCTTATGTTTTCATACGTTTTCATACGTTTCAATCCGTTTTATATGTTTTCGCCCGTTTTCTTTACGTTTTTGTTTGCACCGTTAGTCCATTTGACTAACGACCGTTTGTAAATAACTCGAAAATATGTTTTTTCTTACGTTTTTATACGTTTTCTTACGTTTTCATACGTTTCTATCCGTTTTTATACGTTTTCACTCGTTTTCTTACGTTTTTGTTTGTTTTTAAACGTTTTTGTCCGTTTTTATGAAAACGTATAAAAAAGGATGAAAACGTATAAAAACGTATGAAAATGTAAGAAAAAGTATGAAAACGTAAGAAAAACATATTTTTGAGTTAATTACAAATGGTCGTTAGTCAAAAGGACTAACGGTGCAAACAAAAACGTAAAGAAAACGGGCGAAAACATATAAAAACGGATTGAAACGTATGAAAACGTAAGAAAAACATATTTTTGAGTTAATTACAAACGGTCGTTAGTCAAAAGGACTAACGGTGCAAACAAAACGTATGATAATGAAACAAAATTTGAAAGTTGGATGGGTATTGTTGTATTATTTTGGGTTCGTATCTGATAATGAAACAAATGGGAAAGTACGTTGCTATTATCCATGGACATTACAAATAATGACAACAATCCATCCAACTTTCAAATTTTTGTTTCATTATCATACGTTTTTGTTTGGCACGTTAGTCCTTTTGACTAACGACGTTTGTAATTAATAAAATATGTTTTCTTACGTTTTCATACGTTTCAATCCGTTTTTATATGTTTTCGCCCGTTTTCTTTACGTTTTTGTTTGCACCGTTTAGTCCTTTTGACTAAACGCATTTGTAATTAACTCAAAAATATGTTTTTCTTACGTTTTATACTTTTTCTTACATTTTCATACGTTTTTATACGTTTTCATCTTTTTTTATACGTTTTCATAAAAACGGACAAAAAAGTTTAAAACAACAAAGAAACGTAAGAAAAAGAGTGAAAACGTATAAAAACGGATAGAAACGATGAAACGTAAGAAAAAAGTATAAAACGTAAGAAAAAACATATTTTCGAGTTATTTAAAAACGGCTCGTTAGTCAATGGACTAACGGTGCAAAAAAAACGTAAAGAAACGGCGAAACATATAAAACGGATTGAAACGTATGAAAAAACGTATGAAAACATAAGACAAACATATTTTTGAGTTAATTACAAACGGTCGTTAGTCAAAAGGACTAATAGTGCAAACAAACGTATGATAATAAACAAAATTTGAAAAGTTGGATGGGTATTGTTGTATTATTTTGGGTTCGTATTGATAATGAAACAAATGGAAAAGTACGTTGCTATTACATGCCATTAACCCTTACATTAATTGTATTAGGGCTCAACAATTATTACCCTTTTCTCTTATTTTTTAATTTCACATTCCTATGGTCTTTGTTTGTGCATTGATGGCATGTCTCCTAAGAAGTCTTCGGAGTGTTCAACTTTTAGCGTTTAAAATTGAAAAGCTTGTTTGCAACCGTTTAGCTTTTAGATTATATTTTAAACGTCTCTATTGAAATGCAATGTAAGTGTATGTTGTTTAGCATTTAGCGTTAGCAATAAGCCAATAAGCAAAGAAAGAAATAGCGTTTATTATATCAATGTTTCTTTGAAAGCATCTTATGTTTAAAGCACTATTTGTACTTTTCATCACTAAAATAGTGTAAAAGTTCCAAAAACCACCTCTGAGTAACGTAGATACCAAATGATATGGTCCAGACGCAATTACAACACAGACACTGACTCAACTTGGGGATTAAGGATTTAAGAATTAATGCAAGGAAGAAAAGTTAAGATATTATAGATAGATGCAAAGATTAAAGAGAAGAAAAGAGAGAGATTAAGAAGAGTATTCGATCATTGATAGTTGTGTTATCACTACAGTTACGATATAATAAGCCGATTCAAGAGAGAATACACTCCTTACTCTTATTAGTAGCATTAAAGCCCTCATACTTAGAGAAACGAGATACAACAAACAAAACGATACTGAATCCCGTATAGCAGGGTATGAAGAAGTAGATATAGACAAATTATATCCTAACTCCTGATAAACCGAGAGTAAATGCGATCACTTAAAAAAAAATGACATATAAAGGACCCTAAACATAAAATAGACACGTAGCATCCTTTACCAATCATTCAAGTAAGAGTAAATATAAAGGTTTTTCTAAAAACTTGTGCCTTAGGCCAAGTTAATCACACTATAAGTACAGTAAGGACCTACGAAAAAGTACATAAAATTAGAGACAAGTGTACTTTTGGTGTATTTTTTGTGTGTTTAACTTGTGCTCAAACCGAATATAAATTTTGTTCCAAAAATATAGGAATTGATTTGACNTGAATTATAGCATAAATTATCAATTGTCAAACACTTGGACAAAGTTAAAAATATAGAGAGGTGTGTTAAAAGTTGAGAAATCGTTCAAATTACCTAGTATCCCACAAATAAGCAGTAAAATTTATTAGACAAATGGTATAGACCCAAACATATCACTCTATGAAATCTGAACTCATGCTCTAAAAATGATGGATCCACTATTAAGGGTCATCATATCATTCTTCACAACACAAATAACAAAACAAATTAACAACTAGACAGTGCCAAACTAAGTTTCAAGCTTTCGGGAGAGACGATCGTAGTGATGGTAGTGGTGGCAGGCGTGTTGACGATGCAGCTTCATTTTGTGGTGATTCTAGATGGAAAACAACGTTTGAAGTTATATTGGATGGACGTGGTGGTGGTGGCGGCGGGGGTGGTATTAGTAGTGGTGGAGTATCGGATGACAATGATGGTGATGGGGGTGTGGTTTCAACGATTGGAGTGTCACGACGTTGATTTGATCTTCTCTGGTGCCATCTTCTTAACCGCATGACTTCCACAACAATGCACCTACCACATATTGCAATGCCGCAACCAGCAAATGTAGCAAGAAGAATCGCTAACATTGGTTCAACCTTAACCTATACACAATAAGAAATATTATCACACAAAGAATGTCATTGTATACATAAGTATAAGTAATCTGCTCACCAATTTGTAAAAAATATTCCCGAAAAGAACCACAAACACGAACTGAACTGATGCATATAACCATGCAAATCTTCGGTGCACTGCAGATAAGAAAATTAAGGTTCTGAAAAAACAAAACATCTGAAACTCGTAGAGATCATGCTATTTCCAATTCTTATCATAACCATTCAATAAATATTTCCTTTTACTAGAACGAGAAATAAAGATAAAGCCACACAAATTAGAATCAAATCAACAGGACAAGCTACAATCTTTACGAGTTATTTACTTTTGAAACCATCCTGCTCGCCTTATCATTTGTGAACATGGGTACCACCAGAGGTAGCAAAATGTGAGGGTCGGACGGCTTGGTAAAGGGAAAAAAAGGGTCGTGTTAAAGCTCATAATTTTAGAAGATTGAAGACTTTGCATGGTTGTTTAAGCGACTTTCAACCATTCTGACCCATATGACGTGTTCATATTTTTAGGGAAGTCTTAAAATTTGACCCATAATTTTTTAATGCGAAGTAGAAGACTTACCCATGGCAGAAGAAATCATTGATGAAACAAGCCCCAATATACAAGAAAATGGAATTGATAAAGCAATTGAACCCATAGCCATCTTCTTAACCTTCACAAGAACACTCTTTATCAAAACAAGATCGCCAACAATCTAAGTAGAAAAAGGTTTTCTTGCTCCCAAACACAACCCACGTAAAATTATACAAATCTTTACCAGAAGCTGCTCAAGAAAGCAAAAGTATGCAAGCATACTAACGATAACAAGAATCGGCATTTCTTGCCACACCCTATAGATGTCACTGCTCAAGTCAAAACAAAAACGATATCAGATGCTATATTTGAATTATTTTTTAAATATCAAAATTGTCACGCCATAATAGTTATCACGGGCTGCAATTGCAACTTGCCTGTATGCATTAATTTCAATATGATCATCATGGGCTGCACTTGCACCATTGTTTCGGTTTCCAGCAGTACTTTGGATTCTTAAAAGCGTGACAGGTAGATTTTGAACATCTTGATGGCACACATCACATGTTTTGTTGCCTTTTATGCTAAACCATTTTATGGCACATTCTTTGTGGGCTAAAGCGAGTTCACCCTTGCAACTGCATTCCATCTTTAAAGTTTCTCCACCTTCACCTAATTCGACAAAACATATTCTACAAACGGCCTCTTCTTCAGCTATGTCATCAACATCATCTTCATTGCAATAAAATGGTTTATCATTTATCATCAAATGTATATATAAATAAGGTTTAAAGCAACTTTCTTATAATATTTAGGCATCAGAAGTTTCAAAACACATATCCAAACACCCCTTTTGTTTTTATCACAAAGCTTTAGCAAACTTACCTTCGTCATCGCTAGGAATAGGGGTTGGTGTGATAGCATCTAAATCTTTCACTCGTGAATTTGTGGGAATCACTCGGAAAAATGAGTCCGTTCTCTTGAGACGTATCTTTTCATTGAGGATAGGGACAGACTGAGAACGAGGTATATGCTCCTGAACTTTAGTCTGTATGTAATGAAACATAAAAGATCATCTCATTAACGTGTCCCACAGATAGAAGTATAAAGAATGAGAACTTAAGTATGAAAGTTTGTAACAATTCATTCCATTCATTAACAACAAAAACTTTGAAATTTGAACAGCTTATAAACCTTGAGTTGTAGTTACTAATAACGTCCACATCGGTTTGTAAGTTAAACCAAGGGTGGTTTTGAGGCATTATTGGAATTGCTTATGTAAATTTACGTTTAAAAAAAAGTAAGTAACAGCATCTTAAAGTTAAAGTGCCTTTTTTACTTTAAAACTAGACACTATTTCTTATCTGCTTAAAAATAGCGAAAATAAGTACTTAAATAAGCAATCATGGTCCACTTAGGTTGAACCGAGGCTTATTGAACTAGCATGTCACTTTGGTCTTATTGTATTACAGAAATGAGCATGTGATCGAGCTATTTGTGTACTATCTATACTAAAAACCATGCACGAAACAAAAAGGGCCAAAAGCAAATCAACTCACATGCAAATTAAGCGAACCGCCTGCTCTTCTCAAACCAGACTCCATGTCCGAATATCTAACAGGGGTAAAAGGTAAAGATGGTGTCATCTTGGTAAACATTTTTGTAAGTGACCATGATCTTGCAATAGACGGTTTTTCTTGAGGTAAAGAACTCGAGGATGTTGGAACTGCAACATCTGAAATAGTATTCCGTTTCTTAAAACTCAAATTTGGTAAAAGACTTTTCTTTGACGATTTGTTTCTTGATGAGCAAGTTCCGGCGGTTGATGTTGCCATATTGAAGTTCACTTTCTTGTGAGACGGAGGCGGAGGTGGTGTCGGAGGCATCCTTATTTGAACAAATTCATGAGAAGAAGATGACTTTAACGTTCTTGATGGTATCTCCATAGCAGGATCTTGTTCTCTCAGCCTGTTTTCATCCTGAAAAGAAACAAGTATACAAAATTACTTGCTTAGAGTCCAATTAAAATGATCTAACACGAAAATTGTTTAATTAGGATTTTTTGCAGCTTTATAAGCAATCATTCTTGTTGAATGGATTAAGCAAGTACCATATCATGAACAACAGGTTTATAATGTCTTTAAAACAATAGGAGCTATGAAAGAATAAAGGTGTTGCTTAACATTAAGTGAATTAATCAGTTCTTTATGTCACCTAAAGCTATGGCCCTAAACTATTTGACCATTCATTTTCATTCTGTGGGTCCCTTAAATCACACAGAAATAATGCCGCCACGCCCATGAAACAGATGAAATGACATAAACAAATGAACCTAAGCTGGTAACCTTTCTCACATAGTAGTATAGTAGTACCATATCTCAACGGTACTTCCACAAAGTAAGTGAACACGAGTAGTAAAGCTCTAATAATTTTTAAATATCAAAATTGTCACGCCATAGTAGTTATCACGGGCTGCAATTGCAACTTGCCTGTATGCATTAATTTCAATATGATCATCATGGGCTGCACTTGCACCATTGTTTCGGTTTCCAGCAGTACTTTGGATTCTTAAAAGCGTGACAGGTAGATTTTGAACATCTTGATGGCACACATCACATGTTTTGTTGCCTTTTATGCTAAACCATTTTATGGCACATTCTTTGTGGGCTAAAGCGAGTTCACCCTTGCAACTGCATTCCATCTTTAAAGTTTCTCCACCTTCACCTAATTCGACAAAACATATTCTACAAACGGCCTCTTCTTCAGCTATGTCATCAACATCATCTTCATTGCAATAAAATGGTTTATCATTTATCATCAAATATGTATATAAACAAGGTTTAAAGCAACTTTCTTATAATATTTAGGCGGGTGGTTAGATATGTATTTTGAAAATGATTAATCAGATACCATAGCGGGTAAAAGATAGTGTCTGGATGTGCTTATGCTTTTTGAAATTATCCTAATCACTAATCGTATTATCTATGAACATTTAAAATATAAGGGCTTTTTTTTTTTTTTTTTTTAATCAGAAGTTTCTAAACACATATCCAAACACCCCTTTTGTTTATATCACAAAACTTTAGCAAACTTACCTTCGTCATCGCTAGGAATAGGGGTTGGTGTGATAGCATCAAAATCTTTCACTCGTGAATTTGTGGGAATCACTCGGAAAAATGAGTCCGTTCTCTTGAGACGTATCTTTTCATTGAGGATAGGGACAGACTGAGAACGAGGTATATGCTCCTGAACTTTAGTCTGTATGTAATGAAACATAAAAGATCATCTCATTAACGTGTCCCACAGATAGAAGTATAAAGAATGAGAACTTAAGTATGAAAGTTTGTAACAATTCATTCCATTCATTAACAACAAAAACTTTGAAATTTGAACAGCTTATAAACCTTGAGTTGTAGTTACTAATAACGTCCACATCGGTTTGTAAGTTAAACCAAGGGTGGTTTTGAGGCATTATTGGAATTGCTTATGTAAATTTACGTTTAAAAAAAAGTAAGTAACAGCATCTTAAATTTAAAGTGCCTTTTTTACTTTAAAACTAGACAATATTTCTTATCTGCTTAAAAATAGCGAAAATAAGTACTTAAATAAGCAATCATGGTCCACTTAGGTTGAACCGAGGCTTATTGAACTAGCATGTCACTTTGGTCTTATTGTATTACAGAAATGAGCATGTGATCGAGCTATTTGTGTACTATCTATACTAAAAACCATGCACGAAACAAAAAGGGCCAAAAGCAAATCAACTCACATGCAAATTAAGCGAACCGCCTGCTCTTCTCAAACCAGACTCCATGTCCGAATATCTAACAGGGGTAAAAGGTAAAGATGGTGTCATCTTGGTAAACATTTTTGTAAGTGACCATGATCTTGCAATAGACGGTTTTTCTTGAGGTAAAGAACTCGAGGATGTTGGAACTGCAACATCTGAAATAGTATTCCGTTTCTTAAAACTCAAATTTGGTAAAAGACTTTTCTTTGACGATTTGTTTCTTGATGAGCAAGTTCCGGCGGTTGATGTTGCCATATTGAAGTTCACTTTCTTGTGAGACGGAGGCGGAGGTGGTGTCGGAGGCATCCTTATTTGAACAAATTCATGAGAAGAAGATGACTTTAACGTTCTTGATGGTATCTCCATAGCAGGATCTTGTTCTCTCAGCTTGTTTTCATCCTGAAAAGAAACAAGTAAACAAAATTACTTGCTTAGAGTCCAATTAAAATGATCTAACACGAAAATTGTTTAATTAGGATTTTTTGCAGCTTTATAAGCAATCATTCTTGTTGAATGGATTAAGCAAGTACCATATCATGAACAACAGGTTTATAATGTCTTTAAAACAATAGGAGCTATGAAAGAATAAAGGTGTTGCTTAACATTAAGTGAATTAATCAGTTCTTTATGTCACCTAAAGCTATGGCCCTAAACTATTTGACCATTCATTTTCATTCTGTGGGTCCCTTAAATCACACAGAAATAATGCCGCCACGCCCATGAAACAGATGAAATGACATAAACAAATGAACCTAAGCTGGTAACCTTTCTCACATAGTAGTATAGTAGTACCATATCTCAACGGTACTTCCACAAAGTAAGTGAACACGAGTAGTAAAGCTCTATAACTGATATGAGCTATGAACAAATAAAGGTGTCACCTTTTAAACATGTAACTCTAGTAGTCAAGTACTTTATCCGACTAAAATCATCGGTTTCCTTTTTGTGGGTCCCGTGTATATATGGACCCGCAAAACGGATCAAAATGATACTAATAAACCAATGAAACTTGTGATTTTCCACATCATTGACAACTAAAGATGAAAACGTTTGCACATGTTTATGAAAAAATAATGCAATCCAAATCATTCTGCACTAACAAAAGAATTTATAAGATTATATGATGCGTATAAAAGCCACAAAGTGTCTTACTGAAAGCACCTTTCATTTAAAATTTTAAGCCCCACAAATGTATGTATGCCACCACTAATTCAAAGATGATCAATGATTTAATCCCAACTAGTCATTAAAAGCAGTAATGATAAGGCTTTGATTAAGCGGAACAATATATAATTTGAAAGCAAGCTAAGATCACTTTCTTTCTGAATAGATGCTCCAAGAAAGTCAACAAATGGTTAATAAAGTGTCATTAGTAGTACAAATCTTGTAACTCAAGTTATATGCCTCAAGCGTATAACTTTAGGATAAAAAGTTTTAGAGTTAGTAAAAGGAAACCACTTTAGCCGACTGGGGCCTAGAGGGAGTGACGGGTCGGCACTCATCATCTTGCGTGTGTTTTGAGGTCTCAACATCAGCAGTTTTATCACAAAACACTCCTAGTAAATCCATCAAATTTTGCTTTTTTTTACTTAGAAAGTGCAAACTCTATACTTACGGAATTTTAGTCCATAGTTTTTTTTATCATCGATCTTCTGTTTTGAATGATCTTGAAGTTAAAAAGTATCCTGTAATGCTGTCAAAAGTATAAACGANNNCCCCCCTTTTTTTTTTTTTTTGTGTAAGAAGAGGTGACAAAATGCTCTAACCACTATTGGGTTTACACCTTTTCATCCAAGAACTAAGGGAATACTTAAAAGTAGCTATAAGATCAGCAAACAAATCCAGATTTACTGCAATATTTTAGCTTAAAGTTTTCATACCTTTATACAGACACTTTTTGCCTGAACTAGTTTAGTAGCTAAAATGCCCTTATCAAGTTTATATGCTGGCTTGTAGCCACCGATATAGCATTGAAAATAAAGATCACGATAAACTAGTACGGAACAATCTTAGTGAAACTGCAACATTTGACTATGCTTGACTATTAGTATAAATTCTAAAATACCCGTGTCTTTACTTGTAGCCATAAATAACATGAAAAGCAACATCAAGATCAACTGCACAGTTTAGGTTCATGTAACCTTTTCATTTCTTTGCTCTATCATCCCAATCGTTTCATAGTGAAACTTGCAACATTTGACTATTAGTCTAATGTCCAAACTACCTTTGTCATTACTTGTAGTAATAAAAAAAATTAGAAAGACATATCGTTCACACACTTGTATGCCACATACATAATAGCTCTCACATGTCTCGTATCACACTTGAACACAAAACCCTTTTGGGAGGATACTCAAATACCGTTAGGCCAAAGGCCCTTTGGTTCATTTGATCATTTCTAGATTTCCCAATTTGAGTAATCCAAAACTATATTATGAAATGCATCTTTGTAAGAAAATTGCAATGTTGAACTATTTTTACTATATTAGTTAAATGTCTAGAAGTGGATTAAAAGAAAATTTATGGATGTTTTGTAACCATTATTGGCAACTTAATAATTTTTTAGAAATCATTTGGATGTTAGCTAGAATTATGTTCTTATGATTAAATGCATTCATAAAATGCTAGTATGTTCTTGATGAGAAGGCTATCCTAACAAGTTACCTCACAAGAAACGTACTCAGATGCTTAATCCTCTAGAATATCATAACTTTATCAATCATTTTCAAAATTAAGAATGAGCCTTCTCAAAATTTGCATTCACATCAATAGCATAATAGTATTCAGGACATTAAATTTATGAATAAGCAAAAAATGAAAATAAAAACCAACCTTATGAACCACGAGTAGTAAAGTTCTATAAATGATATGAGCTATGAACAAATAAAGTTGTCGCCTTTTAAACGTGTAACTCTAGTAGTCAAGTTCTTTATCCGACTAAAATCATCGGTTTCCTTTTTGTGGGTCCCGTGTATATGTTCAAGATAAAAACATGGACCCACAAAACGGATCAAAATGATACTAATAAACCAATGAACTTAAGATTTTCCATATCATTGACAACTAAAGAAGAACACATTTGCACAATTATGGACATGTTTGTGAAGAAATAATGCAATACAAATCATTCTGCACTAACAAAAGAATTTATAAGATTATATGATGCTTATAAAAGCCACAATTTATTTAAAATTTTAAGCCCCACAAATGTATGTATGCCACCACTAATTCAAAGATGATCAATGATTTAATCCCAGCTAGTCCTTAAAAGCAGTAATGATAAGGCTTTGATTAAGCAAAATAATAGATAATTTGAAAGCAAGATCACTTTCTTTCTGTAAACAGATGCTCCAAGAAAGTCAACAAATGGTTAATAAAGTGTCATTAGTAGTACAAATCTTGTAACTCAAGTTATATGCCTCAAGCTTATAATTTTAGGATAAAAAGTTTTTGAGTTAGCAAAAAGAAACTACTTTAGCCGACCGGGGCCTAGAGGGAGTGACGGGTCGGCACTCATCATCTTGCGTGTGTTTTTTGAGGTCCCAACATTAACACTTTTGTCATAAAGCACTCCTAGTAAATCAATCAGATTTTGCTTTTGTTTACTTAGAAAGTGCAAACTCTATACTTATGGAATTTTAATTCATAGTTTTTTTATCATCGATCTTCTGTTTTGATGATCTTGAAGTTAAAAAGTATCCCGTTATGCTGTCAAAAGTGCAAACGACCCTTTTTTTTTTGTGTGTAAAAAGAGGTGATAAAATGCTTTAACCATTATCGGGTTTTCACCTTTTCATCCGAGAACTAAGGGAACACTCAAAAGTAGCTATAAGATCACCAAAAAAATCAAGATTTACTGCAAATATTTTAGCTTAAAGTTTTCATACCTTTATACCCAAATTGAGTTATACAGATACTTTTTGCCTGAACTATTTTAGTAATTAAAATGCTTTTATCGAGTTTATATGCTGGCTTGTAGCCACCAATATAACATTGAAAAAAAGGATCACGATAAACTCGTTCATGTGATCATTTTTATACAATGTGAAATTGCAACATTTGACTATGCTTGACTATTAGCATAAAATACCCGTGTCTTTACTTGTAGCCATAAATAACATGAAAAGCAACATCAAGATCAACTGCACAATTTAAGGTTCATGTGATATTTTCATTTCTTTGCTCTATCATCCTAACCGTTTCATAGTATTCTAATGTCCGAAATACCTTTGTCATTGCTTGTAAAAAATAAATATATACATACATAATATCTAACGCATGTCTCGTCTCACGTACACTCGAACACACACAACCCTTTTGGTTAGCCAGGTAACTCAAATATCGCTAGGCCAAAGGCCCTTTGGTTCATGTGATCATTTCTAAATTTCGCAGTTGAGTAATCCAGAACCTTATTATATATGGAATTGTATATTTGTACAAAATTGCAATGTTGGACTACTTTTTACTATTAGTTAAATGTCTGGAAGTGGATTAAAAGAAAATTAATTTATGGATGTTTTGTAACCATGGTAATTTTTCTAGAAATCATTTGGATGATATGTTAGCTAGAATTATGTTCTTATTACTAAATAAATTCATAAAATGCATGCTAGTAAGAATGTTCTTGATCAGAAAGATGTTCTAACAAGACCTCACAAGAAACATACACAAATGCTTAATCCTCAAGAATATCATAACTTTATCAATCATTTTCATAACAAAGAATGACCCTTTTCAAATTTTGCATTCATCTCAATAGCATATCAAAATTCAAGACATATAATTCAAGAATTGACATAGAACAAAATGAAAATAAAAACCAACCATGTGAATTTGGACTGCAACTTCATCACTTTTGGAAGAACTTGAATCATGCTCTTCACTTGTAGCATTAGTACCATTATTTTCTTGTATTTTCATGATTCATGCAGATATTTGAGATGGTTTTTGATCTTTTTGGACACCAAAAAATATTTATGAGAGAGAGAAACTAGTAGAAGAGTGTTTTGAAAGAGAAGTGAGTATGAATAAATATACACAATAGCAACTGTTTTTTCATGTTGTTGTTTGTTAATTTATTGTGGATGGATTACTTGTCACTATTTGGAATATACATGTGTACTTGTTTTCCATTTTATGTGAGACACAGATTGTATTATAAGGAAAATCATAAAACTTTAATTTAAGGTTTTTTTATTTTTTATTTTTATTTTTTTATTTTTATTATTATTATTTTATTATTATTATTATTTTTTTTTAAGATGATTTAAAAAAAATCCAAGTTTCACCAAAATACTCATATTACTTACAGATAAGCGATGTTTTACCTTTTTCTTTTTCATCACCTTTTGTGCTTTTCCTAACCGTTTTTCCTATTTCTTTTTTTAATAAATATAATCTTGTTATGTTTGGAAAAAAATCTCGCAAAATTTCTCGCATAAACTATGGTGCCAAGATAAAAGAAACTAATAATAATAAAAATAAAAATAAAAAATAAATAAATAAAAAATAAAAAATAAAAAAAAAAAGTCACTCTAGATTGCCGCTAATGTGTCACTATGTCCAGCACTGGGATTTGTTAAAAGACGGTGCATCAAGAGCGAAACAAAATCTTCTTTTTCCCTTTTAACTCATCGACGATATCTTTCGGTTTTGGTACATAACGTACACTCAAATATTTGTTACAAATCTGGATCATGCATGCACTCTCTTCTCTAGTCTCTAGCTAGCTTCTGCTTTAAAATTTCGACTTTTGGACACCATCAATTTTACCTACTTTCAAAGTATATTAACATCACGTAACAAACAAACGTGAATTTCACATTTATGAAATGATAGGTACCAAAAACTTGTTTTGCTTCGTGTTGCTATTAATGGTATAAAGAACAATGGTATGCGGTTGCATTTTATCTTTCTATATCATGCAGATCTGCATGCACACGTAATAATAAATATAATTTAAAATTTATTGGGCATGTTTTGAATACAATTGAATGGCGTTACGTACGTGTAACAGAAATCCTTTGAATTTGCATTCATTTGCGTATTTAGTAACTACGTAACATTATTATTTGTTGCTCTTCGAAAAATATTTGTTAGCTATTTCACATTCGTGAAAACATACTTGTTATTTGACGTTTGCCAATATATTAGGTGAAGCGTACCATTTGTCCGTAGGCACCGACCGTACGTCTTTTTCTTTACTACGAGTAACATGCAATCTTGTTCTTTTTTCAGGCAGAGAAATGATACATGGACCTAATCGTGGACCTAATTATGGACCTAAAAGTATGTGGCATGATCCTGATGGGTTGTAAAATAAGTGGGTCCCTGTCTGTAGCCATCAGGATGATGCCACATGTTTTTAGGTCCATAATTAGGTCCACGATTAGGTCCATGTATCATTTCTCTTTCAGGTAAGGTATATAAAGTCCATAGTTATAGTTCCTCTTCTATA
The DNA here is from genome assembly GCA_014162995.1 of Artemisia annua. NCBI lineage: Eukaryota > Viridiplantae > Streptophyta > Magnoliopsida > Asterales > Asteraceae > Artemisia > Artemisia annua. Next base: position 85,393 of record LBNU01003226.1, read on the forward strand.
AGGAATCTAAGGGGTTTTGACGCGGACAAGAAAGAAAAGAAAAATAAGAGGTGTTTGAATCATTATTTTGTTAGAAAAATAATTATTTGGTATCTAGGTTGAAATGAGTATTGATTGGCACGAGTTACTGGTATGCCTAAATGTATGTCTAATTTTATGTAAAAGCGTAGAAAGTCTCACCTTTTTCACAAACTAATATATTATTGTCATGTTAATTTAGGCATAATTTTAATCATATTTTTATGTATATCAATCATTTTTCGGGTGAGATGTAGACGTCAATAAATATTTGTTTTTATAGATGCCAGATTAATAATTGTGTTGTAATTTTTGTGTTGGATTAAATTTAGATTTTTTTTTTATTTATTTTTTTTTTTACTAGGAATATTTGGAAAAATATAACTTCTCCCCCAATCTATCTTTTGCCTATAAATATATGCTTTTTCTTTAATCAATTAATAAACTAAGTGTTTTAAGAGTTTTCTATTACTTAGGTTTTATTCTCATGAAGTTCATCCTCATTTCCTTGGATCCGGTTACCTTTGGATTATGGTTTATCAAAATTTGATGTCGCAACCTGTTTTTATTCGAAAAAATGTATCCTCATGTGTGATTTAAAATACTTTTTTGACCTAGTGAAACTCACGGGGGCTGGGACAAATTAAAGTATTACTTAATATATAACTCGCACAAAGGTTATCATAATGTAACACTCGATAAACAGTTAGATATATATCATTTGTATCAGTAAACTCGGTAGATTAACAATATTAGTCTTACATTACCATAAGAGCACAAATAGTGGTAACAAGAAGCTTGCGTTAAGGCTTACGTGGCATCTCTTTAACTCACATTAAGGCTGCGTTACCACTGCACCATGTTGCGTTAAGGCTTACATTAAGGCAATTTAACACGCTGCGTTACCACACTAACGCGGCGTTAATCTTTTTTTTTCTTTTCTTCCGATTTAAATGATTATTGGTGGGTTTTTGTGTGTGTTTTCGTGTGTGTTTAGTGTGTGTTGTAGGTTGTGTGTGTGTGTCAAGAGGTTGAAGATGGGGTATACTTTTTTTTTCTTTTAGTTCTTAAGGTTTTGTGTATTTATAGTTTGGTCCTTGTGGGTTTATACAAATTGTTTTTTTTTTTTTTTTTTTTTTTT
>LBNU01003226.1:86560-100834 GCA_014162995.1 Artemisia annua
AAATCTTCTTTTTCCCGTTTAACTCATCGGACATATCTTTCGGTTCTTGGTACGAAACGTGTACGCGGCAGAATATGTTACAAATCTGGAATCATGCATGCCACTCTTCTGGGGTCGGTGGGGTTCTTCTTCTAGGCTAGTTCTTCTGTTATTTTTTAATCTAACGCCTATGTACGGGAGCTTCGGCCTATCTGTCTGAACATACAACGGGAGTGATCCAACCCAATATCTAATGATCTCAAAACTCCATCCCAAAATCAAGCATCTATTTTATTTCTTATTATGTGTTTAATATCCTATATCTATATAATATCTTAAGACAACAACAAAACCATAGGATTAATCTATATACTGTATGCTTGTCTTTTAATATATCTCTCGTGCTGTTGGGATTCACTGTAAACCAGCAGGCGCGTAACGATAAGCAATCTAACGCCTACCTCCAATCCACCAAAAATCACAAACACAGAACGATGTAAATTATCTAAAGCTAAACTTTTGTATATGAAAAACCATGGTATAGGTGTAAGGTAGTACCCCTTCCGACTAGAAAAAGCTCAATAGTTATATGCCAGACTTCCTGCCACGTGTGTTGGCGAAGACAGCCGGTTCTTGGGGACATAGATGGATAGGCTTTCTTTGCTATGAAGATATAGTTGAAGCGGATGAAGCCTATTGGGACGTTCACGTGGGATAGGGTGAAGTGCGGTATGGGCCCCGTATGTGAGAGGATCTGTGAGAGGAATATTGCGTTGGTGTTTGTCTGTGGTGATGTGTAGTGATGGTTGGTACAATTCATGCAGCATCGTGCGGCGTGTTGATTGGCGGGATACACGTTTATCGGAGATGTAATGAGTGGAATAATAATATAGATTTAAATTTATTGGGCATTTTTGGGATTTTTACAATTGAATGGCGTTACGTACGTGTAACAGAGAAAATTCCTTATTTATTATTGCATTCATTTGTCTTATTTAGTTAACTATCTTTGGGATTTAACATTATTATTTGTTGCTTCGAAAAATAATTTGTTAATGCTATTTCACATTCGTGAAAACAATACTTGTATTTGACGTTGCCATATATTAGGTGAGTACCATTTGCTCCGTAGGCACCGGACCGCTACCGTCTTTTTCTTTATACGAGTAACATTGCCAATCTTGTTTCTTTTTCAGGCAGAGAACATGATACATGGACTTCTAATGTGGACCTTATTAGGGACCTAAATAGTATTGGGATGTAGGACACAGCGGTTCTTTGGGACTGATGAGGTGTGTAAAATAACTGGGGTCCTGTCTGTAGCCATCAGGGATGATGCCAACTGTTTTTACGGTCCATAATTAGGTCCACGATTAGGGCCAGGTTCACTTTCTCTTTCAGCCGGAAGGTAGTATAAAGGTCCATACGTTATAGTTCTCTTCTATAAGGAATCTAAGGGGTTTTGACCGGACAAGAAAGAAACAGAAAATAAGGAGCGTGTTCTGAATATTATTTTTGTTAGCAAAATAATAATTATTTTGGTATCTACCGGCGTTGAAATGAGAGGGCTACGCCGTGTTCTCTTTGTGGGTTATGGTTTCATTTGATGGCACGAGTTACTGGTCAATGCCTAAATGTATGTCTAATTTTATGAAAAGCGTAAAAGTCTCACCTTTTTCACAAAACGTCAATTAATTACTTGCTCATGCTTGAATTTAGGCATAATTTTAATCATATTTTTATGTATATCAATAATCAGTTTATTCGGGCGTGAGATGTAGACGTCAATCTAAAATATTTGTTTTTATAGGATGGCAGATAATAATTGTGTTGTAATTTTTGTGTTGATTAATTTGATTTATTATTTTTTTTACTAGAATATTTGGAAAATATAACTTCTCCCCCAAGTGCTTGGATCTTTTGCCTATAAATATATGCTTTTTCTTTAATCAATTAATAACTAAGTGTTTTTAAGAGTTTCCTATTACTAGGTTTTATTCTCATGAAAGTTCATCTCATTCCTGGATCCCGGTTACCTTGGATCATGGTTTATCAAATTTGATGTTCGCAAAGCCTGTTTTTTTCTCGAAAAAATGTAATCCTCATGTGTGATTTAAAATACTTTTGACCTAGCTGAAACTCACGGGGGCTGGGGGACAATATAAAGTATTACTTTCAATATATAACTCGCACAAAGTTATCATTAACGTAACACCCGATAACAGTTGGATAATATCATATTGGTAGTCGCGCGTGTGAGCAAGACTTCGGTAGATAACAGATGAGTTTAGTCTACTGCTTTAACAGTTAGGTGAGCCTGAATAATGGAGGCATCATGAATAACTTTAGGGTGGTAATCGAAGCTAATGCGTTGCGTTAAGGTTCTATTGTTCTCGAAGAGTGAACTCCAAGGCAAATTACTCTGTATAGATCTCAACCTTGCGTGTTTTACCATATATTAAGGCCCCGTTACCACTGTCAACCATCGATCTGCCGTTAAGGTTAGTTCACTCTCTCTAAAACATGTTTCAACATAAAATACCATCCTTAGCGGCAGATAGTATTAAACACAGGCGTGTGCAGCCAACCAACTATACAACTCTCTCACATATAACGCAAGGACAAACGCGCGCAAATCATTTCTCCATTATCTTTTCCTAACGAGATAGAAAATATTGGCGTTTTATAACATTCTGTTAGTCCTCTATTGTTTTTATTACTCTGTCTATTCGCAGATATTAAATTGCACTTACTTAGTCATTGGGTGGGTTTATGTGGTGTGTTTTCGTGTGATGTTTTTCTTAGTGATTTCTGGGTGGTTGTATAGGTGTGTGTGCTGGTCAAGGAGGTTGAAGATGCGGGTATACTTTTTTTTCTTTTATTTCCTTAATGTTTTGTCTATTTATAGTCTTTTTGTCCTGTGGGTTATACAAATTGTTTTTTTTTTTTTTTTTTTTTGGTAAATAAAATTTTTATTTTTAGTTATTTGTTTGGAATAAAAATGCTAAGTTTGTTTTAATTTTATTTTGTTAAATAATTGGAATAAATTCTTACGTTATTTCGTCTGCTTTTTTAAGTTTTCGTCAAATTGATTATTATAATGTGGGTGTCTACCCAGAGAATGTTGATACATCGTTACATAGGTTGATGTTTTATACTTTGTTTGAGATGCAGTCTATTTTTTTTATCTTTTTTGTTGTGAGTTAATTCGGGTCCGTTGTTCAGCACATCGTCGCGTCTTTATATACGTATTCGTCGTGTCTTCGTATTTATGTATTTTATCCGTTGTGGCGCTGACGTCCGTTTCGTCCGCGTATTAGGCTTTCATATGGATCACTTTGCATTTATGGTTCTAAGTTGTTTATCCGTTTTCACCTTTTTTTACTTATTACTTGTGCTTCAGCGGCGCCCGTATTTGTTTGTGATTTCAAAGTACTATAAGTATACTAAAAAAAGAAAACTTGACATTTGATAAAAAAATTGCTATTGTGTCATATACCTTCGATTTTATATTACGATAAGAGGGGCCGCACTTTCTTGCTCTCTGAATTAATCAAATAACAAGTGACCAATCTAGATAGAGTTGAGTCATAATAGTTATGTATAGCTTTTTTATACAGTCAAGGACTTATCGAAGACGCCACACTCTATAAACCAAAAAAAAACAATGCAACTACAAGGGCGTTCTACTTGACGCCAAATTATCATAAGCTCGTTATTTTTTTATAAGCCAAAGTTCATTAACTTGTATGATTAACTATATATTGTTTATCTCTAACTTAACATTGTTTATGAACTTTTTAGTTTACTTGTGTAATATCAAATACTTCTTCTAGAATAAAAAATCAATAAAAACGGACGAAACGGATAAAAAAAAACGGATATAAATGTATGAGAAATCGAGAAAAAACCAAATCACTGACGAATTACATGTAAAAACCGCCATTGTTTTGCGAGCTTTTTACAGAGGGTTAGAGACCATCTCAGTGAGTACTTGACGTAAACAACCAATCATCCAAGTGAAACAAGCGTTCGTGTTTTACACTTTTGATGATATTCCGTACCAGAAAGGGGTCATAATAATATGTGATATTAAACATATTGATACAAGAAACCATTTTATCATGTCAAGTTTTCTGTTTAGTATGACTACCTAATCATGACAAAACAATATAACAGTAGTCAAATTGCTAAAAAAAACATGCAAAAAAAGAAGCGGGAAAAACGTAAAATACAGGCCTGACAAACGTCATCATTAAATAAGATTAAGCATAATGAAAACAGATGGAAAACTAAATAAAGCGGACGAAAACGTGAAAAACGTGAGGCTAAAAAAAAGTATATGATGCAAAACAAGACGAAAACGTAAAAAAACTATAAGCGTTTTTAAATTTCGAAAGCTGTAAAAATACATACGGTCTATGTGTCTCAAATCTAAAAAACGATTTTGAGAACACACCTTACAGTAGCAATGTATAAAAGTAAAAAGAAGTAAGATGAAAACGTTACTAAAATTAGGATGGACGAAAACCTTAAAAAAGCGGACGAAAACGTAAAAAAATGACGAACGTATAAAAAAAGACTAACGTGCAAATACAGTTAACCTAGAGGAGTAACGGTTGCTAAAATTTTACCGTTAGGAGATAACGGAGCAATGATTTGCGCCGTTTGGTCCTTATTTTAACGGGAGGGACGCTATATGGCCACTTTATTACTATTATATGGCAGGGAATATGTATTTGTATTCACATTCTCTTATTTTCGAGGAGGGATGTTAATGATGCGAAATATGGGTACAAGCCATAGGGATGTATTTGGAGTTTACTCTTTTTTCAAAGGATTTAGGCCGTTTTGTTGTAGGTGTGGTTAAGAATTGTGATTTGAGATGGGAAAACATAAGATACTATGAAAGAGAAATTGTTGGGAACAGGTTTGAGAAAAAACGTTATAAAGAGAGATTAAAATTATATATTTATGTATTATATATAATGTGTGCAAAAAATCCTTACATAGTATTTCTTCTAATATTTAAAAATAAAAGAATTCTAATATACCATTATAATATATCATTTTTGATTATCTTTATGGTTAATTCTCAATGTGGCTTTAGTATAGTTTTCATGGATGGCTTACATATCGGCTTTGATCTCTTTGATTGGTAGTTATAAATCTAGAAAAGCATGTCAGAATATATGTAATTAGGGGACTGTAGTGACTTATCTGCTATAAAACTCTCTATCGTTGCAAATGATATGAAACCCTTGTGTTGAAACCGCGCATATACTTTCAAGGCCGTAATGTAAACACATTTATACTTTGGCGAGTACAGAACCTACATCTCATCCTCAAATCAAAAATTCTCTCAGATCAACGGGCCCCTAATAGCTGATTTATTAAAATGGTTTGATGTTGGGTTAAGTATTCTTCTTAGCTGACTATATTTTATTTCTGTTAATGTAATTTTTCAACCTATATATCAGAGAGTTCACGATGCATCATGGTTGGAAGTCCATTATCTCATAGTACTTTTTTTTTACACAACGTAATACAATATACAATCTCGTAAAGAGCAATGAAGATAACCTTATGATCATCTAAAAATCTATACTCCTAGTAATTAGTAAGAGTATGAACAATATATCACCGTAATAACTCCTCGTCTATAGGTAAGAGCATGAAAAATATATCACGTAATTAAAGTAACTATAGTTCGCTTATGGTAATACAAATTAACCAATTTTAAAGGTAAAATATTTACAAAATCAAAGGTCATTTTTAAATAACTTTGTTCGATCTTGTATCAATGTCCAAAACAATAGTTTACCCAGTTATGATAACATCAAATCTGTTTATTCTTCAAATAACGTTTTTGATATTGGTTAACAAAAAATATATGATACAAGTATAACATGTAAAAATATAACAAAGATCTATATGGATGAGTGTTATGGAAAAGAATGAAATTTTTTACTTCAACCACTTCATTTATCAATTCTAAGTAAAAAGCCTTTTACTTATTATTATTGGTTGCAATGCAAAAGAATTAGTACAATTGACGTTTCTACAAAACATAGCATGATGACAATCATATTTGTTCAAACTGCTATTGGAGAATCTTTAAGAGAATATAACATGGTTATATACGTTATATATAAATACAAGATTAATGCTTGTCATATCTTACCATACAGAATAACTTTTGGTATTTAGCAAGTGTTTAATATCTTTTAGGAGAATTTCACTGAGCTATGATTGTTTCTTAATGCCTGCTAATAAATATAATTAGATAAGCTTTTATGTAAGGTTAAAAGTTATAGTTTTAACAGCACTGTCTTCATAATGATCCCGCTCCCCATTTGTTTGATTTGCTATCGCGATGAGCATTATTTATAAAAATATTCTACTAGGAAACAAGTTAATAATATTACAGTTTACAGTCTTAATAGATCGATTAGAGCTTCAAATATCCTTTTTTTTTATACACGCATGGAAAATTGAATCATAATGGCCATACTATTGCTTTATATTAAATTCCGTTATCAAGTATGTTGACGTCAGTTATCTACAATACCTAATATTATTAGCTCACTAGATCATGTTTGTAGTGTCAACATCAATTTATGTCTTTATTTGTGTTTTATTGTAAACTAATCTATCTTCTAATTTCGGAATTCAATCCATATCGACATCATGAAAAGAAGACACAAACTAGATCTATTGAATCTCTAGCCAAAAGTTATATTATTCACATTCTTCTTGAGTTATGATAAACTCCAAATAACACTCATTTCAAAGAGCTTTCCACATCAAATACATGATATAAGGAAGTAAATGTTTAATCCATTATAGGCTAATTATTTTTCTTATAAATATGTTACGGTGGACACTCTTGGTAAACTCTTTTTTATAAATGTTGACTTAAATGCATTTTTAATTATATTGTATAGTCAGCCAATATCAAAGGTATACAATGTATTATTGACATATTTTTTCGGTTCTTAACAAGAATTACAGTAGGATGGTAACTATGTATTTCTATATTCGTGCATAACAATAAGTTTCGAATCGCACGCGTTTATATACCACCACAATACAACGAGATTTTAAAAAGGAGTGGTATGATCGACCAATCTTACAACCCCAAACAGTTTAGATGTTTGACACAACTGGCACATTATATTATCTCAAGGGATAGACATTTTGTCTTGCTCCCACAATATCTAGCCTCACATTCTAAAAAGAGTGCAAAACGATATAGAATTAAAACTTACAAAAGAACCCCAATATATATAAAGCCTATTACCAAATATCAATATAGGCGACTTCTATGCATTATTAATATACCGAGCTCGAGAAGGAGTAAACACAAAAGAATATTCGCGAACACTCAATAACTAGTATCTTTCTTTCTATATAAGGTCTACGCTAAAAGTCACATTTGCTTTTTTATTTTTTGTATTATGCCTTCTATATGTATTGAGCCCCCATTTATTAGTCCTGTAATAAATTGAGCGCGCAAATATAGCTATTTTCCTACAAAGTCTGTTCGATATAACATATATGTCTATATTCGCCTATCGGTCAGATATTGCGCGCGAGAGATGCTAAACTAAGCGATACATCCATAAGCAACAGAAACTAATGAGATTCAACAGATAAACAATGCAAATCAAAGCCAGCCGAAACCAGGGTTCTGTAATTAGTATGATTCATCAGCAAATCTTTATCTCCCTAGACACCATCTTATACATATCTATAATGATTGACATGTATCGCTTCTTTTTTTGCATGCTTTTGCACTTGATCCTTCACGTCTTCCCTCATAACGATGAAGTCTATAACAACAATTTCGATAATTTATCGATAACTTCAATGAAGTGTTATTTATGACTTCAGTCATATCGCTATAAATAGATCCTAGACTTTGTTCTAGTTAATCTCTATGATGTCCTGTCAGGATCTGCAGTTAACGCTAAAGGAATCCATTTACATATGTATTTATATGATAGTTGTATTATGACGTATTGCAATTAATACAAACAAAGTCTATCTAGGAAAACTTATATATGATTAGAATACAGTGTTAACACCAAACTATTGTTTTATTGTAGGCTGTAGGGATGGTCATTGCATTACAAAAAACATCGATGCAACAGTACATGTACTCAGGCGATCGTCAGATAGCTATCTGCATATAAGAAGTGCGTATATATATGTTCAGAAGCGACTTTGAAACACATGCATTTTAATTTTTGTGCAAATGGTCTCATTCTATAACCTGTTATATCAGGATGAGGCTCGGTAGGTACACAAGTACAACCTTCAACTCAGTGTCACGCAGCGCCACAGTCAGCTTTAACACTTTCACCTTAACTCAACAAAAAAATACTCTCAACAATAACTGCAACCTTAAATCAACATTTTGCGGCGCCACTTTTATCATTTTTCCCAATTATTAAACAAAATACAAATTAAAACAACTTACATTTTATTCAAACAAAAACCTAAAAATAAAATTTATTTACCTTTTTTTTTTTTTTTTTTTTGGTAAATAAAATTTTTATTTTTAGTTATTTGTTTGAATAAAAATGTAAGTTGTTTTAATTTGTATTTTGTTTAAATAATTGGGAAAAATGATAAAAGTGGGGCCCAAAATGTTGAGTTAAGGTTGAGTTATTGTTGAGAGTATTTTTTTGTGAGTTAAGGTGAAAGTGTTAAAGCTGATGTGGCGCTGACGTGACACTGAGTTAAGTTGTAACTTGTGTTACCACGAGCTCTAACAATATAAAATGCATGTGTCATCCCTAGCTCTAATACTTGACTTGAGTACATGTTACTGTTTTAAGCATGACGCCATCACTTAAAACAATAGTTTGGTTATTTACGTGTTTTAATAATTGTTTCCATACTTGACTTAATTTATCCAAATAAAATCAATGTAAACCATCTTTGGTAATCAGACCAAACACAAATAAAAGACTATAAAAACTATGAACATAATTTCAAATGTAAAAAACATGCAAAAAAAGAAGCGGATACATGTCAAATCATTAAAGTAGATTTGTATAGGATAAAAATTGATCAAAAACTATAAAGTTTTAAATTTTTACTTTGATCAATAGACGTTTTGACACTTTGACAGGATAAATGTAAAAGACTTTTAGGAATATATAGCAATATTCTTAATTTATTACAGGATATATATAGAAGACAAAATAAAAAAGAAATGTCATAACGTTTAAAGTTATTATTATGTGCAAATCCTTTTGTTTTCTCACAATAAAGATCCCTATAAATTAATTATTAATTAGTTCTTAGTTTTTTCTATCGTTTTCACTTTGATAGGAGCTATGGGGACTACCATATGCCATATCTAATACTGTTTGGCGTTGTAAGATTGGTCGATCATCCACCCTTTTTTCCCTTTTTTTCTTTATTTCACGTCTATCATTTCCTAGCTTTTTTTAACGATATCATTACCTAGCTTCAATCATTAATTATATAGTCGTAACATATTTAAAGAAAAAAATAATACAATTAACATTCCTTAGTAAGATGACTAATTGTATGGTTAACAAAAAATATGAAATAACTTGCAAAATCAATAGTTAAGATGAGATGAAAAAAGATATATAATACATGTTTCAAACATTCAGTGAATTATGTATTATGTATATACGGATATAAAACAAGATGCTTGTCATTTTCCATCGTGTATAATACTGCTATGCCTGTAAAAGAAGTAATACTTTGTTATTTTGTACTTGGAAAAACATATATATTTGAGTATTAAACTTAATAATCGTGGTTCGGCATAAAAGTTCATCTTAAATCAAACTCGGTGTAATAAACGTACAGCGCCAATTCTAGCACCAAAATGCGGTATATTAATGTAGTTCAATTTACTCCGACTCTCCGAGTCGAAATTTCATTATTCAATATTGGTAGTTTCTCATAATCAAACATTTAATTTCTTATACTATGCAACTAAAACGTTCAAAAAACAAAGATGGATCGAAAAGGTTTCTTTATCTGACCACAAAAAATCTCGGTACTATAAGTAGTCCACTTGAATACGACTACTATGTTTTGGTTAAGAGAACCAAAGTACTTGGTCGAGAGGGCCCTATCGATACTCTATGCATCATAACCGATTCATAATACCACCTTTCACATTTGGTACACTCGCATGTTAGACGTGGGGGGCCAAAGAGAGTGAAAGATAAATGTCGATTTAAATATCTTTTTCTTTAGCAAAATATTGTTTGATCGAGTAGATAATCGTCGCTTTTGTCCTGTAAAATTAGCCACGAGATCTTGATCGATGAACGTCTCATTCGGTGACTACATACGAAAGAAATCCATACAAACACTTGTAGGTAGTATTAACCATAGAACATACAGTTAAAAGCTTAACATGTATGGTATATATGCATGTCGCGTTTGAACTAGCTACGTACGTGTGTTACTTACACCTTTATTATGTTTTGGCTCCGATTCTAAGATGGTCCACACACTCGATTCGTGTTATGACACCTAGTATCCGTCCTAGTCAAAAGTGGGAAACAATCCAAAAGCTTATTGTGGTACTGTTTGTGTAAAGCCTTGTCACCTTGCGGAGTCCTTCGAACGAGGGCTAGTCAAGGCAATAACCTGCGATCACAATAAACCAATTAAAGAAAAAAAGGAGATACAGATTGATATATAAAACATCTTCTATAAACAAAACGAAAAAATATAAACGTAGCATGTAAACGATAAAATACTAGTATAAGCCTATAGACCACCTTTCTGGCCATAAGGTATATCCTGTAATGACTACCGTTCTGTTAAGGCAATTAATATGTTTGCTCCCACATTGCCTCCTAATTCTCTCAGACTACAGTGCACAGTAAATGGTATTGAATCGGCATTCGGATTAGCCTGTAACCACACCTTCTAAAATCAAATGGTGCTGCTATAAAGACATTCCTTCAGGAAATTACTCTATCACACACGTACTTCTAAAATAACAGGCCGTACCTATAGACATTTTCTGTAGATATAAGAGATGTACATCCTGAAAAGATGGAAGCAGTGAAGTGGGGTAGTCAGTTATGCTCGAATTGTAAGCCCCGACCCATATATATACCATTATGCCTCGAAGTGCAACAATAACACACTTCTAATATAAACCAGGTGGTCCTATAATGATAAGTGTAACACGAATACAACTTCTATTATACGACAAGGTATATTGTTAATAAAGACATCTTCTATATAAAAGGTGTACCTATAAACACAGCCTTCCTTATCATAAAGGGATACAACTTCTTATCATATAAAGGTCATAGCATAAACACTGTGACCTTCTGCAATAAAAGGTGTGCTTATATGGGTACAGGCAATTTTATGCATCAGCAGTTGATCCTGTTAATCTTTTTATTACACCTTCTAATATAATAGGTGTACCTATGATCATAATAAGGTTAACACTGAATAACAACTTCCTTCATTGTGAAAGAGGTATACTTTATGAAATACATCCTTCTATATGATTCATAAGGTGTACCTATACACATGACCACCTTCTGACATCAAAAGGGATACCTGTAAGGACCACCCTTCTGAAGGAAAAGGTGTAACAATGAATACAACTTCTATCGTAAAGAGGTATACCTCATACACACACCTTCTAAAAGTAAGCCATGGTGTGCCTATAAGACATCTTCGGAAAATACCTATAACATAACCTTCTAAAAAAAGGCGTACCTACTACAGACACTTTCTGAGATAAAGCACGGTAAATCTGAAAGAAAAGGAAGCAGTGTAAGTTGTAGCAGTCACTGCCTCGAATTGTACCAGCCGACCCAATATATTAATTATATCTCGAAGTGCCAACCAATACAACCTTCTAAAAAAAAAGTGTAACATAATACACCTTTTTTAATATAAAAGGTGGTACCTGATAAAATATCTTTAGGTGTATTCAAGAATACAACTTCTATTATCAAAAGGTATATTTAGTAAAACATCTTCTATATAAAAGGTGTCACTATAACACACATGTGTTTGTTTTGTTGCCTTCTACATGAACACAAAAGGGATACAACTTCCTATCTATAAAAGGTATACCCTATAACACGACCGTTCTGCAATAAACAGTGTGTATTATAGGCTATACTCCGGTTTCAATGCAAGACAGTTGTATCCTGTTACACCTTTTATTACACCTTCAACAAATAAAAGGTGGTACCTATAACTAAAAGGTTGCTAAAAGCAATACAACTTCTATCATCAAAAGGATCATTATAAAACATCTTCTATATACACAAGGTGTACCTATAAAGACACCTTCTGACTTAAAAGGGACTAACCTGTAAGACAGCTTTCTGCAGGAAAAGGTGTAACATTGAATAACTTCTATCGTAAACAGGTAGTAGCCTATACACACCTCTCAAAATAAAAGGCTGTGCCTATAGACATTTTCGCAAATACCTATAACAACCTTCTTAAATTAAAGGCGTACCTATAAGACGACTTCCTGAGAATAAACACGTTGTAAAATCTGAAAAGAAAAAGAAGATGTTGTCTAGCTATCAAGCACAGCTTCTCATACAAAGGGGATACCTGTAAAGACACCTTCCTGAAAGAAAAGGTGTACATGAATCACAACTTCTACATCGTAAAAGGTATAGCCTTAGGACTCCGCGGAGGGGGACGGCGTCAGAATCTTGGTAATCGGACGCAACAAAAGGGCCGGATGGATAGCTGAATGTCAGAACGAAACTAGTCAAAGCCTCCACGTGAGCCTTCGTCGTAGCCAAAACGGGGGAGAAGCCTCCCGACATACTCGAGTCACAATGGCTCCAAGGCATGAGGAGCCGGAATGGCCCGAGCGGTCATGAGGAACGAACCTATCTATTACAATGGCTTATCCCGATAGCATGTCTCGTTAAAAAATTCTTTTTTGACTCAACCTACGGTGCGTCGGGCAAAGAGAACGCAATGTCCTTGTTTCCTATCTGAAGGAGCATAGAATAACCGGAAGAGCGCAAGTAGACGAAACTCATGCCCGGCAATACATCTCAAAAAGGATGACGCTTCCGATATCCCAATGGGGACGCAACTGAGAAATATGCACCCTATAATAGGTAGATCCAACCCTGGAGAAGAAAGGTGAAATGGACCCTGACGCCGAAGAACTCCAGATACGCTCGTATAACCAGTAGCGTCGCTAGGAAGGCGGTTCATCGTCATACCAGGGTAGGAGGAATCTCGGGTGGCAGATTGGGGAAATACCATGAGGTCTGGCAATTCTTGCCAACCTGTTCCTTCCGTCCAGGGACGGAGGATTATAAGTAATGCACTGTCGAACTTCGGGATGGGTCGGAGCCGAACCGAGGCCCTCTTCCTTGAGACCTGACGACCATGAGCGATAGGACGGAGGGAATGGCAACCTCAAACTGTGAAGAATCAAAAGTAACGTCGGAAGAGACGCACCTGATTTGACGACGAGTGGAATTGTTGGCCGAAAGGTTAGAGAGAAGTAGGAAGTATAGAGAAGATGAAAAAGGTAAAACGTAACTGATGAGGAAATCCTTTATATAGGGAAGGTATCATGAAGTAAGAAAGCGCGTCGTGTCAGGCAGGTCAATCCTGCCTTCCACCGCACACGCTCCCGTGACAACGGCGGCAACATCTCATGCACACGATAAACGAGGAGACTCAATCGAGGATAATGGCTTGGCCTACGCATGAATTGTTAATAGCCCAACCCGATTATCCCCGCCCGAATGACTATCATACTAAGAAGGAACTGGAAACCTTGCCGGCCGACGAAGCATCCACGTACTGCATTGTTCCCCTCCGGAAATTAAGTGTCACGTCACATACTTGAGAAGTTATTATTACATGACACTGGGGGGGACATGGATTGTGTATATAGCGCGGACGTGTTAACTTATGATCCGGACGGAAATATCCGGACGATCTATGCCGACGATCCCAGACAGGGCCCGCCTTCAACCCTTTTCACGGGTCATGTCTGCCACGTGGAGACCTATGCTGACATCAAAGCGTGGGAACAATATGGTAACGCCACACCCTATATGTCAGGAACAGTGGCCTACTCATACTAGGCACATTCGAACAGTAATCAGGTACGTTTGGAGTAGTAAAATCTTCTCATTTACTCACTTATATTTTAGCAATTGACTGCATATTTACAGCACACACATTTAATTACCACCAACCCATACTTACCTGCACGAGCCGGAGCTTGGTCCTGGTAAAAACCCGGGGCGAGGCGTACGC
>LBNU01003229.1:2509-17436 GCA_014162995.1 Artemisia annua
ATGAGTTATTAAGAATACACCCTTTATCCACACAAGTAACATACATATCAATTAACCGGTAAAAGATAGTTAGGGAGTAATGAAGTCTAAGTAAACACACTTTCCTCCATATAGTTTTCACAACCAATAGTTTAGATATTTTATTTTATTTGCAATTGTTGTTACCTTGGGTTAGTTGACTAGCAACTAATTCCGCCCACTCTTCAAACCGAGATTTTACTTGCTTTCCATAAAATATAAAAATACAAAAAGAATCCTCCTCCACCTCTAGACCTATTAGAGTAGTCCTTCTATCCTAACGAACACTATTCCCTGTGAGAGAACGATCAATCCCCCGTACTTACCACTATCCTATACTACATCGGTCAGGTACACTACCTGGTGGGGTTGTAAGCCTCTTGAGATCCCTCGAGAGGTAAAACCTGTTGTAAGGTCACAAAACCACGCATCAATGCCCATTAGGTGTTTTGATGAAATGTTTAGTTTTTATTCACAAGTGCAAGTTTTGTAATGCCCATTAGGTAGTTATTTTAGTTGAGATGACGTGTGATAAAGTTAAATATGGATAGTTATTATCTGTGACTATTGTGTTTCCATGACTTGAACTTAAAGTTGTCTGTCTATTATATAACTATCACTATTCTTGTTGGTGCGAGTCTTAAATTTGAGTGATTTATATTGTAACCAATGAGCTTAGGAGATGTAGCAACTTGGTGTGCAGTGTGTTTTGGTTGTTGTTTGTACATGATAAATGTAACTTACTTAACTGTTAAGAGTAGGAATTTTTTCACTGCATCTGTCGAGATAACTTAAAGTATTGTTTGGATTTACTGCATTCACTTGTGTGCAGTGTGTTTTGGTTGTTGTTTTGGTGTGCAGTGTGTTTTGGTTGTTGTTTGTACATCAGAACCATAAAAAATACCAGTTTAAACCTCCAATTTAGTTAACTGTTAGTGATTTATGAGTCATAACCTTGAATTTCAGTGTTTTACCGGTATACATATTGTTAACTATTGTAAGTTTTAATTTTAATAATATTTTTTTGTCTACCAAAATAGATGATCATCAACAGAAAAGTGAAAGGAAAAGAAATTTGAAGAGAAAAAAGGAAAGTACATACGAAGATGAAGATTTAAAACCAAAACAAAAAAAGAAAAAGAAGGTTCCAACTCTTAGAACAAGGACAGCACCAACGGCTTTATATTCTGCGTTAAGCATTCTAAGCCCTGAAAGGGAAAAAGTCTTGATAGATATGGGTTTTGGAGGGTTAATTGGAATGAAGATTCATGATTTACCTGGTTTTTTAGGATATCATGTAATTTCAATGGTTGATGATGAAGAAATGAAATTAGGAACATCTAATGGTCCAATAGAGGTAACAGAATATAAAGTACATGAAATTATGGGTATACCTAACGGAGAAGTGTCGATAGATTGTTTAGAAGAGAGAAAACCAAATGATCCTTTCATCAAAGAATGGTTTCAACAGTTCCCTTCAGGAAAGAAAGACATCCGACCTAATGATTTAACAGATGTCATAGTTGGATCACATGATCATGGGAAGTTGTTTAGAATGAATTTTTTAATGCTAGTTGCAAATATGATGGGGATTTGTGATACTCAAGGAGCTTGTAGCATGAATATTTTAAAGAGAATAAATGACGACATCATTGAAAAAGTTGAAAGTATAAACTGGTGCAAGTTCATAATAGATTCTTTGGTTCAAAGTTTACAAAGGTAGAAAAAAAAAGAAGAAAAGTACCCACTTCACTGGTCCACAAACTTTTATGACTGTAAGTAAAAATTTATTACCTATAAAATTTTGATTTGTATAGCTTATTTGATTTGTATTAATGTAATTTTTTTTATGTAGTTGTTATATCTTGATTCAACAAGATGTGATGCTTTTCCAGTTCAACGCCAAAGGCCAGCAATAAGAGGATGGAAAGCAATTTTAATGAAGTATCGAGAAAAAATAGAGATTGAGTCTGGAGGGTTTGGTTTATTACCAAAAGAAGATGATGTTTACATAAATAGTTTACAGTCAAAGGTAATTTTTTACATAATACTCTTTAGAATATGAAAATTATTAAAAAATTATATAATTTTAAATTAGTATTTACCGTGGCTTGTATTTGTGTTTGTACTTTTAAAAAAATCTAAATATTATGATGATTTTACTCCCAGACTTAGTGTGTATAATATTTCGAATTTTCAGAATTTTGTTGAAAAGATTCAAAGGAGCTTTAACAACATAAATCTTGAAATGGCCAGCATAAGTTCATCTTTGAAAGAAGGTTTATCACGAGTCCCCTTATGTGATAACTTAAAAAAACTGTTGGAAGAGTTTAAAAATGGTATTAGCAGTAATGCTTTTATGGAGGAAGATCGTGGTTGTGATGAAAGTCAGGTAAAATTTCAATTAATCTGATTATTATTATCTTCATATTATTATTATTGCTGTGTTAAGTTTTCAAATGTGAAAATAATAATTTCACTTGTGAAAATAATAATTTCACTTGTGAAAATTATATCACAAAAATATAATTTGACTTGTGAAAATTATAATTTCACTTGTGAAAATTATATCACAAAAATAGATCATACCCACTTATTGCTGTTTTATTTTTTTCACTTTTGAAAATGATAATTTCACTTGTGAAAATTGTAATTTCAATTGTGAAAATTATAATTTTCACTTGTGAAAATTATTTTTTCACTTGTGAAACTTATAACTGTATCACAAAAAATACATCATACCAAGCTATTCTGTGTTATTTTTTCACTTGTGATAAAAAAGTGAATACTATTTTTTAAATATAATTTTTTCACTCGTGAAAATTAGATCATACCCACTTATTGCTGTTTTATTTTTTCACTTGTGAAAATTATAATTTCACTTGTGAAAATTGTAATTTCAATTGTTAAAATTATAATTTTCATTTGTAAAAATTATTTTTTCACTTGTGAAACTTATAATTGTATCAGAAAAAATACATCATACCCAGCTATTCTGTGTTATTTTTTCACTTGTGAAAATTATATCAAAAAAATATAATTTGATGTTAGCATTTAAATTTTATAGAAAAAGTGATGGTCGGTCTCATATGTAATATAGTGTGTCGTATAGGTAGAATTAGTCATTGGGCCTTGGACTAGTTAAGCTAATATGTTATAAGTTAAGACTTAAGTATAAAACCAAGTCCAAGCCCAAGCCCATCAAAGCCTTTAGGGCATCCACGAATTGTACTATAAATACACCTCAAACTCTCATTTGAGGTGTGTGCTTGAACATGTGTATGTGTGTGTTTCTCTCAATATAATCTTTCATTTATACGCCTCATATATACAATATCAAGTCACCATCTTTCTCATCTCTTTTCTACATATTGTGCTTGTATTAGTGATAAGTTGATAGATCTAAGGTCATACAAGTGGTATCAATCGCCTAACAATGATTTAGGAGTGTTTGAGTTTGTTTTGTTTCGTATTTTTGAAGTTTTTCTCACGTTTTTATACAAAAAAAATTTCGTATCTTTCTTGTTCTTTTGTGTTTTTAACACTCTTTTGTTTACAAACTAGTGTTATAAACCTTTCTCAACAAGAAAGTTTCAATCTTTTTGCATAAAATCAAGCTTTAAAANATACCCAGCTATTCTGTGTTATTTTTTCACTTGTGAAAATTATATCAAAAAAATATAATTTGACTTGTGAAAATTATATCACAAAAATATAATTGCTGTTTTATTTTTTCACTTGTGAAAATTATAATTGTATAACAAAAAATACATCATACCCAGCTATTCTGTGTTATTTTTTCACTTGTGATTACATGCTTTATTAACGTTATTTTTTAAAATATTAGGAAAAAGAAATCCGTGAAAAGACACATAGTGATCTTGATACTTGCAAAGAAAAAGATCTTCTCACTTTTACTTTAATTTGTTAATGTTGCATGCTGAAGCAAACAGTACTGAAAATATGCAGAATCACAATATAGAACGCAAGCTGAATCAACCAATGAAGTAGAAAAACCCATCGAGGACAAAAGTCAGCATTCTGAAAAAGAACATGAACCTCCTGTTTAGATTGAGGAGCCAACAAAAGAGCATCATGTTGCAGATATACTAAATCAAGAAAAGGAAGGTTCTATTAGTGATTAGAGTGAAAGGAGCAAGCAAGATATCTCAACAGATGCTGGGAAAACAGAAGTCACAAGTCAACCAATCGTCAATGTACAAAAAGATGAGATAACAGAAGTGACCGAAGCTAATGATTCAACAAATGAATGTGACACTGATGTTAGTCCGATGGTTGAAGAACAAGAAATTCCTGCTAAAAGCTCTATGGAGGAATCAGATGCTACTGCTTCTGAAACAATGATGGGTAATTCGAATATGGAAGGACAAGCTGTAGAAAAGTCCATAGAGGAAAGAGTTACAAAGCCTTCTGAAATAGTGGCCGAGGATTCGAATATGGAAGATCAATTAGCTGGTAAACAACAAGAACCAAAAATTGACGCAGAAAGCTCTTTCAAAGAAGACGAACCCAAGGCTCCTACTGATGTCAAAGTACAAAAAGATGAGATAACATAAGTCACCGAAGCTAATGATTCAACAAAGGAATGTGACACTGATGTTACTCCGATGGTTGAAGAACAAGAAATTCCTGCTAAAAGCTCTATGGAGGAATCAGATGCTACTGCTTCTGAAACAATGATGGGTAATTCGAATATGGAAGGACAAGCTGTAGAAAAGTCCATAGAGGAAAGAGTTACAAAGCCTTCTGAAATAGTGGCCGAGGATTCGAATATGGAAGATCAAGTAGCTGGTAAACAACAAGAACCAAAAATTGACGCAGAAAGCTCTTTCAAAGAAGACGAACCCAAGGCTCCTACTGATGTCAAAGTACAAAAAGATGAGATAACAGAAGTCACCGAAGCTAATGATTCAACAAAGGAATGTGACACTGATGTTACTCCGATGGTTGAAGAACAAGAAATTCCTGCTAAAAGCTCTATGGAGGAATCAGATGCTACTACTTCTGAAACATTGATGGGTAATTCGAATATGGAAGGACAAGATGTAGAAAAGTCCATAGAGGAAAGAGTTACCAAGCCTTCTGAAATAGTGGCCGAGGATTCAACTATGGAAGAACAAGTTCTAGCCGATCCTTCAGAAACAAAGGCCGAGGATTCGACTATGGAAGATCAAGTAGCTGGTAAACAACAAGAACCAGAAATTGACGCAGAAAGCTCTTTCAAAGAAGACGAACCCAAGGCTCCTACTGAAACAAGGGCAGATGAGTCAAATATGCCAGAAAAAGTAGAAAAAAATAAAGAAGTTCTCGATAGTGTTATACATGAAGAAAAAACCAATGAAGAAGATAAAAATGAAGGTAGGCCACCAACTCAAGATTCTGCACAAACTGTTATACAAGGTCAAACTGAATTGACAATTGACTAAAACACATACAATTCTTTTAATGCTATCAGAATTTATGATTTTAAGTTTGCTTTATTTTTACTACAATATTGTTTATTTTTTTAATTTTTAATTTTTTTTTTTGGCGTATATAGGATGCTCTATGGATGATGATGAGGATGATGTATCTCCTTATCAGTTTACACCTGTAAACCCTAAAGTCACTCTATCAAAAGATGAACAAATTGTTTCATCAACATTATATGCAATGACAGGGCCTGCATGGTATACTTTTTTCAAGAAAACTTTAAAAATATTCCAGCAGCAAATTTATGTGTTCAATATTTGACTATATCATATTTTTTTTTCTTTCAAATATTACAGGGAACCCATTTTTAAAAGTGAAAGAGGTGAACCCTTTTTATATCATTTTGATATGGAAACAATCACGCCAAATTTGGAGATATCAACGAATGTTATTGATATATGGTCACAAATTCTCAATGTTATGGAATTATACAAAGAAGATGATGGGTTACCATCAAGATATTTCTTCAAAAATTCATTTATTGTAAGTGATTTTGTTATATAAAATTATTATATATATATCTTTAATATTTCTCATATTTAAGAACAATAACTTCATTATTTAATATACAGAATCCGTTATACTTTATTGAAAACCACACTGATGAGGAGAAGTTACAATCGTTCACGAAAAGCGTTGATGAAAGTTTTACGGATGATGAAAAACATCTTAAGTCATTGGAAACCTTTGACATGGTATGTTTTTATATTTCTTTAGAATTAATTAACTAAACTATTATAGATATTTATGTTTAACAAATTAGTAAGCTACGTTTATTTTTATTGCAGCTTTTCTTCCCTATTTGCCGAGAAAACCACTTGTACCTTATATGTGCAGATTTCAAAAATGGTTCATTTAGAGTTATTGACAATAGTTCAAATGGAACTGATTTCGAGGAAAGATACAAAGGCGTTCCTGAAGAAATTGTAAGTATATTTTCTCACTTTTGTGTACAATCCAAAATTTAGAATTTATGATTTTATATTCACTTGTGAGAAACAAAAACAAAGTTAAAGTGAAATTATTTTCACTTGTGAAAAAAACTTTTTGTAAAAATTGGATTTATGTTCACTTGTGAAAAAACAGAAACAAATTAAATTGAATTTATTTTCAGCTGTGAAAACAGAAACTAATCAAAGTAAATTCTTGTATTTAAAATGAGAAAAAACTGATTTTCTGAATTTATTTTAAAATGAGAAAAAAACTGATTTTATTTTCACTTGTGAATTTTTTTTTAATGTTATCTATGAATTTATTTGAAATCTTGACCTAAGCATACATTCTCACTATTAGTCTATTTTTTGGTATTGATATGTATTTGCAGAAAAAAGTTCTAGTTGCCTATTTAGATCAAGTTAAACATCCAAAGACTGAACGTATTAGAAATACAAAACCAATAAGGATGCAAATGAAATGGAGGACAAAGAATAATCATGTTGATTGTGGAGTTTCTTTAGTGCTTCATATGGAAAGTTATCATGGTTTTAAGGATTGGGATTGTGGTCTTCATTTGGAGTCTCCTAAACATAAAAGGGAACTGGATTTATTGAGATCAAAATACGCTACGAAGATTCTATTGTCTGAACTGAATTTGATAAAGAATAAAATTTTGAAGCTGGTTCAAGTATTTAAAAAAAAAATCAGAAAATGAAAGGAGGAAAATGATTGAATACGCTATTGCTCACAGGAATGAACGTGAAAGGGGTTTATAATACGCTATTGTTTATTATATTGGGGTTATATTTTATTTTTTAGTTTACAACAGCTAGTATGTGTAGAAAGCAATTTATAGTTTACGATATTGAAACAACTAATTTGTGTAGAAAGCAGTTTATATTTTTAGAAAGCAGGTTATATTTTATTATATTTCAGTTAACATACTTGTTTTTATAAAAACTGTAATCATTTGATAAATATTGAACTTTTCACATGTGCAAATCTTGTTTTTAATCAAAGTAAATACTTGTTTTTAGAAAAATTCTACGAATAGAATAATTTCACTTGTGAAAAAAATAAAATTCCATGTATACAATAATTTCACTTGTGAAAAAAAATGTTTTCCTAATATATTTTCACTTTTGTAAGTAGAAAGTAATCAAAGTAAATTCTTGTTTATATACAGGTAAATTCTATGTATACAATAATTTCACTTGTGAAAAAAAAAATAAAGTTATTTAATCTTATTACCTGTATAGATAGTTTATTTAAAATTCTTGATTTGACAAAGAAGAATTTATTTTCATTCGTGCAAAAAAAAAAAAAAAAAAAAGCAAAACAAGGTTCATTCTTGTCTTAAAACAAATTTAATGTATAGACATATTTCATGTATAGACATATTTCATTTGTGAAAAAAAATATAAATATTGTAAGTGTACATAAACCAATTTCTT
This sequence comes from Artemisia annua, assembly GCA_014162995.1. Taxonomy (NCBI): domain Eukaryota; kingdom Viridiplantae; phylum Streptophyta; class Magnoliopsida; order Asterales; family Asteraceae; genus Artemisia; species Artemisia annua. The sequence goes on from LBNU01003229.1 coordinate 10,411, forward strand.
GTGTTCAAACTTTTTTCACATTTTTGAAAACAGAAACTAATCAAAGTGAATATATTTTCACTTGTGAAAACAGAAACTAATTTATTTTAAAACAATTTTTCACTTGTGAAAAAAAAAATTTACTTGACCTAACTTGATGGAAAAAGTACAGCATAAACTTTATCCTATAAATTTTCATATATGTATAAAAATACCATAAAATTACTTTTCATCACATGTCAAAAAATTGTCACATACGAATAAACTTTTTTCTTTGCATGTGAATAAACTTTTTTCATTGATTAATACAAAATAAATTTTTCACATGTGCAAATATATAATGGACTTAAGTAACAACTCTTTTTAAATTTGATCCCTTTTTCAGACCATCAAAGGCAATCCAGTTAAAAAAATTTAAATATTAATTGTGTGTGTTGGGCTTCAGATGGGATATATGCAGGCCCAGTTAATTAATAAACTTTTGCTCATTTATATTAGGGCCAAACACAATAGCATGTTTTTAATCAAGAGTAAATACTTGTTTTTAAAAAAATTCTATGTATAGAATAATTTCAGTTGTGAAAAAAAAATAAAATTTTCCTTATATGCGTTTATTTAATCTTATTACCTGTATTGAAATTATTTTAAAGTTTGACAAAGAAAAATTTATTTTCACTTGTGAGAAAAAAAATTCTACGTATAGAATTATTTCAGTTGTGAAAAAAATATTTTACTAGCATACATTTAATTTTTTAAAAACTGAATTTATATTAAAATAAATTTATTTTCACTTGTGAAATAGAAAAAAATTAACTTAAATTCCATGCATAAAATAATTTTACTTGTGAAAAATTGGTTAGAATTTTTATTTAAGCAAATATTAAACAAAAGAAAATACAAAATCTTCATCAATACATGTTTATAAAAACCAACTTACCAATTTGCATAAACAAGATATAGGTAACTGGATTCTTGTGTTCAAACTTTTTGTAATTACACTTGTGAAATTTTTTTTTCTAAAAACTGCATTTATATTCACTTGTGAAAAAACAGAAACAAATTAAAGTGAATATATTTTCACTTGTGAAAACAGAAACTAATCAAAGTAAATTCTTGTGTTTAAACAAGTCCAGGTAATCATATGTAAAACAGTTTACATGTGCAAATCTATAATGTACTTAAGTAAGGTTTTTATTTAAATTTGATCCCTTTTTTAGCCCATCAAATTCAATCCAGTTAAAAATTTAAAATATTAATTGTGTGTGTTGGGCTTTAGATGTGATATAGGGTGGCCCAATTAATTAATAAACTTTTGCACATTTATATTAGGGTTTGACTTTCACATTTACGAAAAACACTAGCATTTAATTTTACTTGTACAAATCTATAATGGACTTAAGTAACAGCTCTTTTTAAATTTGATCCCTTTTTCAGCCCATCAAAGGCAATCCAGTCAAAAATTTTAAGATATTAATCGTGTATGTTGGGCTTCAGATGTGATATAGGCTGGCCCAGTTAACTAATAAACTTTTTCTAATTTATATTAGTGCCAAACACAATAGCATGTTTTTAATCAAAGTAAATACTTTGTTTTAAAAAAATTCTATGTATAGAATAATTTCAAAAAAATGTTATAGTTTCTCAAAAACAAAATTGTAAATATATATCAGTGCCTAATGACAAATATAAGATTGAATAATAAAATTGGTTAGAATTTTTATTTAAGCAAATACTAAACAAAAGAAAATACTAAATCTTCATCAATACATGTTTATAAAAACCAACTTACCAATTTGCATACACAAGATATAGGTAACTGGATCCTTGTGTTCAAACTTTTTGTAATTACACTTGTGAAAAAAAGTTTTTCTAAAAACTGCATTTATATTCACTTGTGAAAAAACAGAAACAAATTAAAGTGAATATATTTTCACTTGTGAAAACAGAAACTAATCAAAGTAAATTCTTGTGTTTAAACAAGTCCAGGTAATCATATGTAAAACAGTTTACATGTGCAAATCTATAATGGACTTAAGTAAGGTTTTTATTTAAATTTGATCCCTCTTTTAGCCCATCAAAGGCAATCCAGTTAAAATTTTTAAGATATTAATCGTGTATGTTGGGCTTCAGATGTGATATTGGCTGGCCCAGTTAACTAATAAACTTTTTCTCATTTATATTAGAGCCAAACACAATAGCATGTTTTTAATCAAATTAAATACTTGGTTTTAAAAAAATTCTATGTATAGAATAATTTCATTTGTGAAAAAAAAATAAAGAAATTAATTCATAACATAAACATCTATATGGAATGGTTTGGTGCAAATTAAACAATAAATAATATTAAATAAAATAACATTTTCCTTTCCAACAACAAAATCACTGCAGTCTTACAATAACCCGCCCCCAATTATTTACACACTCGCTCACTCTCCAAAAATATTTCAATTAATTCAAATCAAAACAACTAAACCAAAAAACTAAAATCAAATGGCGGATAAAGGCAAAGGAATAATCGACGATGAATACTCATCCGGTAAACGAAAATCTAACCGGAAACGTAAAAACCCTAACGTTGATCAGATCTTTGAAGATTCAGATTCTCAAGAAATTATTGATGCTGAAGATTCCAGTGACAATGAAGATTTTGTTGAATACATCAGCAGTAATTATTCAATTTCATTTTAATTTTAGGGCTCATTTATTTAATTTAGGAATTTTTGTTGCTTGTTGTGAAATGTAAAAATGTATATAGTTTATACGATCCTTTAGTATATTTAAAGCAAGATATTAGCGTTAATTAGAGATTAAATAGATATTAGGGTTAATTAGAGACGTTGAATAAGTGGTTTGTAAGAGATATTATTGTTGTCAAATACTGAAATGAATATAGTTTATATGATCATTAGGGGGTGTTATTGCTTAGTTTTACGTCGCAATGTTGATGTGTATTTACTATTTAGAGTAAAACTATATGTTGAGNGAAAAAAAATAAAGAAATTAATTCATGACACAAACATCTATATGGAATGGTCTGGTGCAAATTAAACAATAAATAATATTAAATAAAATAACATTTTCCTTTCCAACAACAAAATAACTGCAGTCTTACAATAACCCGCCCCCAATTATTTACACACTCGCTCACTCTCCAAAAATATTTCAATTAATTCAAATCAAAACAACTAAACCGAAAAACTAACATCAAATGGCGGATAAAAGCAAAGGAATAATCGACGATGAATACTCATCCGGTAAACGAAAATCTAACCGGAAACGTAAAAACCCTAACGTTGATCAGATCTTTGAAGATTCAGATTCTCAAGAAATTATTGATGCTGAAGATTCCAGTGACAATGAAGATTTTGTTGAAGACATCAACAGTAATTATTCAATTTCATTTTAATTTTAGGGCTCATTTATTTAATTTAGGAATTTTTGTTGCTTGTTGTGAAATGTAAAAATGTATATAGTTTATATGATCCTTTAGTATATTTAGAGCAAGAAATTAGCGTTAATTAGAGATTAAATAGATATTAGGGTTAATTAGAGACGTTGAATAAGTGGTTTGTAAGAGATATTATTGTTGTCAAATACTGAAATAAATATAGTTTATATGATCATTAGGGGGTGTTATTGCGTAGTTTTACATCGCAATGTTGATGTGTATTTACTATTTAGAGTAAAACTATATGTTGAGTTTATTAGGCAAAGTTTTGAATCTGATGCCTAAATTATATGGGAAACTTGTGAGAATTGTGGCGAGTTGTGAATTGATCTAACAAACATTATATTTATATAACAATCTGTGAAATTTGTGAAAATGAGATAAAGATACTTCAAATTTTCATAATTAAGTATACATATTTTGAATTTTTCACAAGTGAAATATTTTATCTTCTAAATAAGTTTATTTTATATTATTCTTTTAATTTATATGTATATATTTTATTACAGATTCTAGAGAAACTCGCTCAAATAAGAGAATAAGACCGAAAAAAAGTCAAGCAAATAGTCAAAGTAATATTGATTTAACTGCTTCACCTGCTTCTAATCCTGCATCACCTGCTTCAAATAAGAGAGGAAGACCGAAAAAAAGTCAAACAAATAGTCAAAGTAATATTGATTCAACTGCTTCACCTGCTTCTAATCCTGCATCACCTGCTTCAAAAAAGAGAGGAAGACCGAAAAAAAGTCAACATGATATTGCTTCAAATGCTTCACCTGCATCACCTTCTACAGACGTGAAAGGAAAAGATAAGGTTGAGATAAATACTATTAGATCAAGAACATCACCAAAAGTTCTGCACAACCTTATGAAGAATCTGACAGAAGGTCAAATAAAAGATTTAATAGATATGGGATTTGGGTCATTACATAAAATGCTTGTCGAAGATCTTACGGGCAAAATTGATCTTTTTGTTGTCGAAAACTATGTACCTGCGGAGAATAAGATAAAGTGTAAGAATTATGATATTCAAATATCTCCAGATTTGATTCATGAGATGTTGGGTGTACCAATAGGTGGTCTGGATATAAAGAATTTGGTTAAGATTAAAAAAAAAAAGATTCTCTAAGTGAAAGATGGTACAAAAAATTTAGTAAAAGGACTCCAACACCAGGTGAAGTTGCTAAGTACGTTAAAGAGAGTAAAGTTGAAGGAAGTATGTTCAAGTTGAGCATACTTGTTTTATTTTCGAATGTGATGGGATTAGCTGGAGCGGGTGGATTGTGTAGGCCTAAACAAATACTTGACTATATAACAGAAGAAACAAAAATAGAAAAAATAGATTGGTGCAAATATGTTTTCGACTGCATGAAAGTCAGCAAAAAAAATTGGGTGAAAGATAATGCTGATAGTTACTACACTGGACCTCTGTTAGCACTTATTGTAAGTGTTAATTTCGATACATTATTATTTTTTTATCACAGTATTCACAAGTGAAAATTTTATGTGTATTAACATGTAAAAAATTTATTTTTGCAGCTTATATACCTTCATTCAACACACTGTGTTACAGACTCCATGCCCCATAAAACTCCTGCAATAGAATATTGGAGTTCTGATGACATAAGAGATAAGGACAATTTTGAATTCGAAAATGGCGGTTTTGGAATTTTGGATTTATATAAAAAGGACAACGATGATGATGATTCTTTCGAAAACAAGGTATTCTTTTATTTATAATCATAAATAACTTATGTAATGATCACTCACATTTCCTCATAATTCTTTTTTTCTTTGTAATAACAGTTGAAAATGGATAAACTTTCTCAGAATGTCGATTTGCTGGAAAGAATTCTTTCTGATATAAACACTGAAATTAAAATATGTTCGAGCAAAATTCCAGATAATCTGAGGCTTAAAGAGATAAAATCCAAGTTCAACAATTGTATTCGGAATGAATATCTTTCTGGACAAGATAAGGAAGAATCTGAAAATGATGAGACAATGGGGTTTGAAAGAGAAAGTAAATATTTAAATGAAGAAAAGGGTGAAGATGAAGAAACAGGATTTGAAAAGAAGAATGTTGAAAAATCAGATGATGATGATGATGATGATTTTTCGAATGTACATCTTTCAGATTTAGGGACTAATGAGAATGAAAAGAACGATGAACATGAAGATGAAAAGGATGAAGATGAAAATGAAAGTAATGAAAATGAAAAGAACACTGATAGCCAAACAAAAGAGAAAGTTTTTGAAGTATTTGAAAACTCAGATGATGATGATGATTTGGGATTTGAAAACCAAGATGATGTTGATTTTGGATCTGAAAAGAAGAATGAAAATGAAAATAAGAACTCAGATGATGATGCTGATGGATTCAAAAATGTTTCAAAAGAGGAAATTAATGAAAATGAAAAGAAAAATGAAAGCCAATCAACAGAAGAGGTTTTTGAAACAGGACATGGCAGCCAATCGAAAGGTGAAGAAATAAAGGTAAAAATTAAATTAAGTTGATTACAATTAAAAATGCAATTTTAGTTACTTTAAACTAAAAAAATTTACATATCTTTTTTGCAGGCCAAAGAAGATAAAGAATTGCATCATATGCAGAAAAGGAAGCAAAGTGAAAATGAATTAGAAAAAAGGAAAAAGCAAAGAGTAGAAGAAATCCGAGAAAGTGAAAAGAAGGCTGCAAAAAATTTCTAGCGACCCTCTGCCTACATTTGAACTAGTTTCTTATTTTATCAACTATGATGAATATATAATTTTTTTATTTTGACAGCAAGAGGAATATATAAATCTGAAAGAACAATACCGCATTGAAGTGATAGAGAGACTAACTAGGCTCGAAAAAAGGAGTATTGATTTGAGGTCATTCTTGGCTGGCATAGACATGTACATTCCTCCAGATGATTATGAGGTTAGTTTTATACCTAAATCACAACCTACTAGCTATATGATTGATTATCATAATTGTATACTGAAAATAGACTGATATACTGAAAATATAAGTTTGTCGGTTTGATGGTTACAATGTTAAAAATGGTTAATATATACAATTATTAACAAATGAAGGAAAGAATAATATTTAAAAAATAGTATTCACTTTTATATCACAAGTGAAAAAATAACACAAAATTATAATTTTCACAAGTGAAAATAATTTATTTTTCACAATTGAAATTACAATTTTCACAAGTGAAATTATAATTTTCACAAGTGAAATTATAATTTTCACAATGGAAAAAATATTTAAAACATGTTTGTGCAATAAATTTACTAGTTATAATTTTCACAATAGTTATAATTTACCATGTTTTACTAATTGAAATTATAATTGTGAAATTATAATTTTCACAATTGAAATTAGAATTTTCACAAGTGAAATTATAATTTTCACAATAGTTACATGTTTGTGCAATAAATTGCTAGATTAGGTTAAGCAGAGTGTTTTAGGTGTTGAAAAGTGTACATGTTTGTGTTTGTGTCTTTACAGCATTTGTAAAGATATGGTAATGTTTAAAATTAATATACAGTTGTCGTAACGTTCTGATGCAGTTTTCGTAATGATGTGGTAATAATGTGATGCAGTTGTA
>LBNU01003229.1:61591-74687 GCA_014162995.1 Artemisia annua
ACCTAAAATGAGAAAAGAAACGACTTTGGGTGAAATCCAAACCAAAAACATACGAATTAGGACTCAAACCGACCCCTAAAAACGTAACATTTTTCGTCTCATCATCAGTATAACCAGATACTTACTTATTACCATTGATTAGTCAAGTGGGAGCAATATGCATGTTTCACTAGTGAAGAAACACATAAAATTTTGTCTAATCCAATGGGAGCTCATGTTACCGAGTAACTAAATTTATTTATAGATTGTCTTGAATAAAACATTTAGTTTTATAAGAATTATTCCATATTATTTTATAGGATAGCTTGTCCCTTTTCAATGTATTTGTGTGTTCAAATCAAAGTCCTTGACATAAGAAAGTATGCCAGTTTGAGGAGGTTTCGATGCTTCTTTATGAGTTTGGAAGTAAACTCATTTTGAACCTTGTGACAAATGCATATGTTGAGCGTTAACATTTAGTTGGCAAAACATGACGTCGGAAATCCATTATATAAGTTTGATTTTAGTGAAAGCTTCTTTCTGTAACAAATCCGTCAAAAAGTAGTAAGTAAGGGGGCAATGAGATGTAGTTATGGCTCTTGAAAAAATTAAGTTTTATTTGAGTGAAAGTTTCTACAAGAAGGCGAGGATGATATTTCGGATTCAGAATTTGATTTCAAAATTAGTATATGCCATGGTGTTAAGAGGTTTGTTGTAGTGTTTTCTAGGTTGGGGTGCGGCATTTCTCGGTGGTGTCGTTGTTTGTGAAGTGTTTTAGTATTAATCTCTAAGGTTAAGGTGGTGGTTTCTCCTATTGGTTTGCTTTATATTAGAAGCTTTTCGGTAGGTGTGTGTTGACTCGGTGGTGATTTTTTCTTTATAAGCTTGAAGGTTATGCTTAGCTCGTGTATTTTTAGGCTTCTTGTTTCTCGGTGTATTGTATGCTTATAACTTCTCGCTTACTTATTAGTATACAGATTTTCATTACCCTGTAAAAAAGGTACAACTCTTTCTACTGCTATAAGAGCATGAATAATGCATCAAGTTATAGAAGATTTGGATGCATTTAAAGCAATAAATGTTGAAGTTGCTATGTCATTTTTTCCATTAACTCAACCTATCAAAAACCAATTGCTCTAATACAAAAAGCCTTTTCATAATAGAAACAAAAATTAATAGCCACTTATGAATAAAATAACAATATCCATGAGTAAATTAAAAATTGTCCAACGGCTTGTCAACAACAAAGTCATGCTTCCAAATGTTTTAAAAAGTCATTCTCCTCAATGATAAAAAGCTTTGATCAAGCACCACATTTCTAAACACACAAGTCCTTTAGCGACAAATCAACCGACGAACATACATATTGTTGTAAGAACGGTTCTCCGGTGTATTAGAAGAAAAACATTTTTTAACAAAGATTTGTGACCAAGACTATGTTCTCGTCTCATGAGTAAGATGGGATGTTGAAATTGGTTTTTGTTTTCTTTTTTTGCACAAGACCGACGAGTTAGAAACATAGTAACCATATTTAGCTTATCCTTTCTAAATTCGTATAATTGCATAGAACAAAACCTTGCTCTAACTTGCTTTGACAGGTATTCTTTCCTTTTGGAGAAACAAAAACCCTAAAAACCTGGCAGAAGTTATGAATAATGTGATATCATCCAATTCATCCTCTAATGTTTCCTCACGTATATTAACAGCTGTTTCTCTACCATTGCATGCGTGCATCATTCATACGTGATGATATGAGTTATATAGTACCCCTCATGTGGGTTACCTCATGGCATACGATATAACTTATAAAGCAAAAGCTTCACTTGTCCTGAGCATCAAATTAAGCAAATTAATAAAGCTAATACATATTAGATCAAACGCCAAGGCTAAGAGATGAACCTCTGCCCAAGGATTTGATGCTTTATGAATCATGAAGCTTGGGTTTGATGCTCGCTAGATCATCAAAATCTAAATAACAAGTCCTTACATATTGTTTTCTAAAAGTTGACAAAGTCATACCAAACTGCTAATTTAAAGACATAAGAGAGAAGAAAGAGAGCAACAACAACAAAAATATAAAAGATAATTTCTCCAGTCCATGTGCCTTACATAATTCTTTTAAATCTGCAAGATCACCAAGGAAATACATTAATTAGAAAATGTAAATAATGTTAGAAGAAATGAGTATTCTTTTACTCAACTAGTATTTAGCAAGAGTGTAAACTTAGTAGTCATAAGTTCAAAACCCTACTGTTCAGAGAAAGATGTCTTGGCATTATCATGATTATAAGTTTTACTTTCAGAACCAAAATTGAGCAATGTTATCATGAAAACAAACTAGGTTTTGAAAAAATAGTGATCATAGATAACTTTTACCTACCTATGTTATCTATCATAATTGACTCACCTAGAAAGGTATGTTTGTTCCTTTTCTATACCGAGTGACATTGACACTGTTTGCTCAAAGTTATCCATCAGGCACATGTAAAACACTCTTTTATGAACGGATCTACAATTTTGACCTTTAAGTGATTTATAAATTATGCCTTACAAGATTATACAACTAGCAATATACATGATTCATGTATAATATGGAGCTAATTAACTGAGATTGCAATGCAACAATTTTTTGATAATATCTGGTTCGAAAACATTTGCTGCTGCTTTAAGGGGCGAAAAAAAAAAATAAATAAATAATAATAAAAAAACAAAAAACAAATTCTTAGCAAAAAAACAAATTCTTATCTCACATTCTTACTAAAAGGCAAATTGCATAAAATCCCTAAAAAATTGAAATGAGAAATTTGGTAGCCAACACCAACCTCAGTAATTAATATGTAGTGCAGTGAATACATATTCGAAAATTAAAATTTAGACATAGATTTAATTATACTTAGGTAAAACAAAAATGTTCCATTTAATCAGGGATAAGTTTAAAAAAAAAGTGTACATTACTTTTTAGGGATTTAATGCTTATTATTACATCACAAAAAAAGCCAAATTTATCTGTTCCTTTAATAAATCAAATGTTGCTTATTTATTTTTTATTTTTTATATGTTTTTGGGATAAGTGAAAACAAAAAATTGCATGTTTTTGTAGATGAAGTACATATTTTTCTTGTAACGAGACCACATTACACTGCATCCAGCAGCTTATCTATATTGTGTTAATTTGTTGATCATGGCAATGTTCATACGATAATATATAACAATACTTTTTCCAAATTAAAGACAGTTGAAACAAGCGGAAATGTACCAAATCAATAGTCCCAGCATGATCATATCCGAATGAACGCACAAGGTAGTAAAATGCACCATGCTGGAGAGACTGGGTTGTGACCCCCCACTCATTAGTCACTACATTCTGCCCGGTGGAATCGAAGAGCACTGCATCACTACCAAACACCTCCTTCACATTAAAGGGTCCAACTCCCAACTCAAATGGTACATCGTTGATAAACACTACTGATTTTCCTGTTCCAGCTTCTCCAACGCCTGCATTTTCAACACCATCATACATACATAAGCAAAATAAATAAATAAATAAATAAATAAATAAATAAAGAGAATATGCAGATCACAAAAAAATGTGTTATCCAAGTTGAAATATATAAATGAAAGTGTACAGAATTAACTAGCAGATTACATAATTAATCTAAGTAATGTTTTTTGTGGTTTGTCCAATGTTTTGTTTTGTTTTTTTTTAAACCAATGTTTTTAGTTAAAAGTGTGAAAACTTTGCAACTGTCCACGTGTTTAACTTTGTCATTTAAGTTTTTCAACATTTGAAGTATCATCAAGGCCGGTTAATAGTTAGCATTTCATAATATTAAAGACCTTGAAAGCCATAAATTGTGTAAAATGAACTCATTTTTGTAGTGATACCACTATGTAATAAAAGAAAAAGAAAGAAGGATGAAAAGTGACCTTGGATATCATTGTTAGCTGATAGAACAATAGTAGGAGCAGGAGGGACAAACGAAGTAGGGCATGCAGGTGGTTGTTGTGTCAAGGAAGTAGTAGCCAATGATGGTGTTGTAGCATGAGTCAACATTTTCATAATACTACCCTCATCCACATCCTTGTTTTTAGCATTCTTACTAGGGATTCCATATTGATGATTCATCATCAAATCAGTAAGCAACATCTCGGAGCTACTCACGGCCCTCTGATTATCATTTGCATGATGATTTTCTTGATTAATCATAGCACCAAGGTCCGAAAAGCAAAACCCTTGTGTGAAAGTTGATGTGGTGGGCGCTTGAGGCACTTGTTGTTGCAACACGGGAAAATAGAAAGGTTCTTGAAAGAACTCCCCGAGGTGCTGTTGGTGGGACCGAGAACTGGTCCCACCACCACCTAAATAGGTTTGCGGTTGTTGGTTTACCGAAACAGTAGGGGAGTTCAAAAGGAACTCAATTGACTTGGACGAGGACTTGTCCGAAGAGGACGATGAAGAGGCGGTTGTTGTTGCCGCCTTTGTTGCGGCAACGCCATATTGAGTTTGGTGGTTTTGTGATCTTGGGAGTTGGCGGTTTTTGTTTTTGCTCCTAGACTTCCTATTTTGGAACCAATAAAAGACGTTGGCATCGCCGACTTGACCATACTCTTGAAGCCGAGCTCGAATTCTTCTGATTTCATCTCTTGGTGGATTCACCATACCTGAGTTGAAAATGGACTCAAGGATCCGGATTTGCTCAGGTTTAGGGTTCCATCTTGGCTTCGGTTCTGGGGTTCTTTCGTCACATCCTGTCATGTGTTGTTCATATTAGTTTCGGTACAAATATTTTAAGAAATACATTTTGTAACGTATGAAACATTCTAACTCTTTTTCCGGAGGTATGCATAACAAAATGGAAACCATAACTTACATAATTTATCACCCCCTTCAAGTTTATAAGGAACAAGTTCATAATTATCTAAAACACATACGTATACACTTTTACACTAAAACATTTCGATAGAACTTAAAACAAGTATGTGTCGACTAAAGTAGATATTAACCCTAAATCTTCAATACCCCATGATTGATTAAGACTGCAAAATAGTATAAAGCTTGTATTAAAAAAGTATAAAAATTATGAAAAGTACCTGAAGTGTAAGGAGATGATCTGTTGGTTGCAGAAGAGAGGTGATGGTTGGAGCCATGGGACTGTTGCCATTGGTGGTCTTGAAAATTGGGTTTGGATTTGAACATACTAGGCCAGTGCCTATTTGATGAACCCATGATCTTAAATTGCGAACTATGATTGTGAATGTGTGTGATATGATGATTGATGTTGAATGAACTTGTCACAGCAGACTTAAAGTCAGAGACAAAAAAGTTATACCCTCTTTGTGTTTTGGCTCTTTTTTTGGTTTACTGAAGATGAATGAAAGGTCTAGACAAGTATAAATCTCTTCTTATAGCCATAGACCTCTCACCTACTCCTGCATTTCATTTCAGTTACAATTAATATAAATCCAAATATAATATAATAATAATAAAATATATTACACTTTATTATATAAACAAAATATATCTTTTCACATGTATTACAACATAGCACATCAAGTTATCTTGAGCCGCGATTATATTACACATCACTAGCAAGAAACTATATTAAAAATTACGAAAATATCAAACAAATGTTACAAGAGTTTATGAGGATTAAGACACAATCAAACAACTTGGTTTAAAACGACAAAGTAACAACCTAAGCATGAGAACAAAAAAAAAATAATAATAATAATAAAAAACAAAAAAAACAAGAACTAGAATAGCATGAGAAAAAAGGCAGATGGAGATCATATAGTGCACACCTCAAGAAGTATAAAATACTTTTGACTAAGTAAATGAAAATTAGAACATTTATTAATTGTTGATGAAAGAGTTAATTGTTTTGAACATACATATATTATAAGGCAAAAAGGTTGGTGTTGCAGGGAAGAATAAATAGGGGGCAATTGAAAGCAAATTAAGAAGAAAGTATGTAAGGGTTGGAGTGGGAAAGTGGTGGTGGGGGATTTATTGCTAGTTGGGGTTATTTCAGGCAAAGTTATAATATGGGTTCTTCTTGGATTGACTCGAGGGCAATTTATTTCCCTTTCCATCTTTCAATGAGGGATAAAAACTTAAATTCACATGGATGAAAAAATTGAGTAAAACTTCTTTTTGAAATAACATTGAAATCATATTGTATGTGGTAAAAAAAAAAATATCAACACTTGAATTTGTTTGGTTTATCATTGTTGGTTCATTTGAATGAATTATGCATGTTATCGAAACTTTAACAATTTTATGTTATTATGAATTAAAAAAGCGAAAAAAAACTAAAATGATATGCTACATATATAGGGAGGTATCTAATAATAAAATAATCAAAATCTTATAGGGAGTTTAGATGTAGAAAATTTTCTATAGTTTTTGTTTTTTTTCAATTTTTTAAGAAAAACGTAAGGGTTTTTATCCCTAAAAATGAGCTATAAATTTAGAGAATGCATTTAGATGACATTTATTAAAAACTAAAAAATGTAAAAGGATGTAAAAAGAATGAAAGAAAAAATATAAGAAAGAGTAAATAGTTTTTTCCTAAATTCAAGTTAAATTTTGGGAAATGAGATTTTCATTCTTTAAGAAAATCTTTTTAAAAGTGTGTGACTAAACGAGTTTTCAGTTTTTTTCAGTTTCTAATAAAAAAATTTCTGAAAAATGGAGTATTATTCACCGACTAAACACACCCTTAGTTCTTTGGGTGTCCAGTATTTGAAATCTAACAAGCATGATCACCAACTTTTAGTTGCTTCAGAGTATCAAATTCAGGCGTGATCTCAAGAAATCTCAAGACTATCATGTTCGTTTGATTTCCTTTATATGGTAGCATTGAGCGTTTATGCCTATTCGAGTCGTATTAGTGTATTTCTTTGGTTTAGTTTAGGTGGTTGTCTAGGTGTAATTTGAAGTGTAAGTTCTCTTCATGAGAGGTTGTTGGCTTAGGCATTTTTTCCCCTTCTCATGGTGTGTTGTAATATCTAGCTTCTTGCTAGTTTTATAATTGAAAATGTTTTTTGCCGATTAAAAAGCAAAACATGTATGACGAGGTTTGGGCTAGCCATCTTCGTGGCTTTTGAGGTCGTGAAGCATTTTGTTTTCTCTATTTCTCTTCGTTCCATATTTTGGTTTTATTTGTGATGTTTACATCGTATCTCTATTTCTATGAGAATGAGATACCGAGTATGACTTTGAATCAATCTCAAGTGATTAGAAAGTAAACCATATGTAAATTTGCATAAGATACCCAGTTGGAAAAATGGTTTTCAAAATGATTTTTTACAAATTTTGGACATTATTTAATATATGTATATGTTACATATATTTATATTTCTTGGTAGAACTGGTACATATACATATGAAGTTCTCTCATTTGAAGATGAATACATCGCTATCCTTTCCTAGGAGTGAGAATTCTAGTTAGATATTTGGTACATATATATAGCCTTTTAGTCTGTCCACAATGTATTTTGTTTTCTATGTCAAGTTCCCGTCAGTTACATAGTGTTCAATTTTTAATTTGGGAGCACCCTAGCTANTTCCATATTTTGGTTTTATTTGTGATGTTTACATCGTATCTCTATTTCTATGAGAATGAGATACCGAGTATGACTTTGAATCAATCTCAAGTGATTAGAAAGTAAACCATATGTAAATTTGCATAAGATACCCAGTTGGAAAAATGGTTTTCAAAATGATTTTTTACAAATTTTGGACATTATTTAATATATGTATATGTTACATATATTTATATTTCTTGGTAGAACTGGTACATATACATATGAAGTTCTCTCATTTGAAGATGAATACATCGCTATCCTTTCCTAGGAGTGAGAATTCTAGTTAGATATTTGGTACATATATATAGCCTTTTAGTCTGTCCACAATGTATTTTGTTTTCTATGTCAAGTTCCCGTCAGTTACATAGTGTTCAATTTTTAATTTGGGAGCACCCTAGCTAGCTTTCGGTTGTTTGGTTATTTTAAACCATCTCAAATGTAGACTAGACTAATCAAATGCAGTACTTTCAAATCACTAGTGCTTGGCGAGTTTAATTGTTAATCTACTATCATTGAATGTTGATTCTCATTTACCGTTGAAAAAATATATATAGCTTCTCGATTTTGAATGTTTTCACCAAGAAGGCATTCAGATTTAGTCAGCAATAGAGATGCCATTCAAATCCCAATTCCATTGGTTTTGGTGCAATGACCAAGAATAGGCAATAATCTCTCTTTTAATGGTCTCCATGCTCCCCAATAGAAATGGAGTTAAAGAGCAAGATTAATGGTTAATGTTGATGTTGGTGTGATCCCAACATAACAACTCAAAATTCAACTATATTGCTTGTCATCTCTTGACCATGTATTTCATGTATTTCATTTTCAAAAATTCTTCGAGGTTTGACCATGTAAATGAGTAGCTAACGTGTGGATAATTCAAGTTAAATGTGATGCATGGCATTAATTTAGTGACTTAATTCTTACTAAGCTTGGGTTGGTGGCAAAATGGTCTTGATGATGTGAACAAATTAAAACCTTGCTGTGTTTCTCCACCTAATGACAAGGTTTTAGACCATTATATATATACACAAGCATTGGAAATTTTAGAAATGATATTAAAGTATGAATAAACTACTTTTTAACAATTTAAACTTCTGAAAAACTATTAACACACAACAAATTATAAAAAACCAGGGCAAAATTGGCGACGAGGATCAGTTCTACAAAAGGGTTGTGCATCATATGATTAAGTACATTGTACATAACACATTGTTGTTAATGTCACTGTAAAATACAAAAAGTTTGTGCATTCAACCTACATATGTAGAATGCACTTCATATGTGCATAGACCAGTGGTGGGGATATACCTAAGTCAGATGGTATAAGTTTTTGATAATTTAACCCTAACTGCATATCCTCTTCAATTATTTTAAAGTGCATACCTTATAATCAATTTATGCGTGCAACAAAATTTGCTATGAGTTAGAAACTCCTAGAAATGACACGTTGGTCATGATATCCAAATTGCGCATTATTCTTAAATTTTTAATAGAAAAAGAAAAATTAATCCAACATGAACTGATTTTATCAATGATCAGAAAATTGTTTGCACCATTTCTTTGCAAGTCTTTTCTCCTCTAGCTTCTGGCTAGAGGCTCGAGGAATGAACTCTATCATTTGACTCGAAGAAAGAAAACATTTGGTCCTCGTTGTGCCATAGTGTTAAAAAAACGAGACTACAAAAATTGTATAGTACACAAAATACGACCTCCAATATAATGTAATACAATACCTTTTTGTAAGTGAATATGCAAGCACCATGTGAGCTTCATTTTTTTTTAACCGGCCCGGGTGTGTACGTTACCTGCAGCTACCATCTCACCCGATCGTTTAGCATGCAAAAGTAGTCTTAGAAACTTTGTCGAGTTAAATTCATAACACGAAATAATAAGGGAAAGAATTTAAAGTTATATACATTTACAGTCGATTAATCTTTTTATTATATGCATTATACCTCCCTTAATTTTGCGTACAATTTAATGCAAGGTTTCTTAAAAGAGAAGGCAAAACATAACTTTATGATAAGTGAGAAGGCCCATGCCATGATGTAATAATTCTCCTGACTTCTGATATGATAATACTGCATGAAGTCTATTGTATCTAACAACTACTATACAAGTCTTTTCGTGGCTTTTAAACACGCACAAATGTTGTAGCATACAAGTAAAAGAGTTACTAAATAGTGCAAGATCTTCTGATCATACATCCGTACAACAATGTCTGTCATACGTACATACATCATATCACATTACATTACCTTCAGGAGGTCCCATTCCTCTGCATTTATGTCAACTCCTTCCCGATTTGTCTCTGTCTGTTTTGTTAATCATGCTTACTTCTACACATACTCATATCCTTTTAGCTTATCAAAAGCATTGTACGTTATAATTTCTCACATTAGTTTTTCAATTATATTCCAATAATCAACAATGGCAAAAGCTTGTACAAAAACTTTTCAAAAGTGAAACTAACAACAAACAGTGACAGAATAAATATATACTAACGAAAATAATTCTTCTAGAAAGATGAATAACAAAAAAAGTACATGTCAAAAACAAAAACCGTGAAAGATATTACAAACATTAAGATGATAGATCATGTTCACAGACAAATTAAGAACGACGTGTATAGTGAACTCATTATGTTATTGGGTTGCCGGCTAAAGCTACTCGGAGGCATAAAGCAAAGTTTTAAAATGGGGCTTTCGTTTGCATAATTTTAGCTTATCAACTGATTGGCTAAATGGAACGTTTAGCTATGTATGCGAAAGAAAATAAATAAATAAATAAAGTCAATCAAAGATTGAAAAATAAAAATATGAAAAAGAGAGAATATCTAACTTCCGTGTTCAAATAATTAAGAAGTAGGGTGGTAAATGGAACAAGAACGATAGGTGTTTGTTTGTTTAAGTTTAATCAATCAAACAACCTAATACGAATTATTAACCGAACAGATGTTTGTTTTTGTATTTGTTTAGATGTTTGTTAAAAACCCTAAGGTTATTTATATTCGTGCATTAAGATGCTAGACGAACGAACACAAACAAACAACTACAATATACGCAAAACATTTATTGTTATTTGTGTTTGCTCAACTCTACCTTTTCATTTGTAATTATTTATATAAAATATATTAAACATTTTGTATAATATAAACAAGAATAAACAAGAATTTGAAAGCTATGTTTGATGGAGTTTGCTATGTGATGTGGTTGGTATATTTGGAGATTTAGAAATAGTCTCTTATTTGACAAGTGCAAACCTCGAAAGTAGCTTATTTTTTATGACATAGTTCAATTGGCTTTCAATTGGGTTTCTAGTCGTTGTAATTTTCCTTTTAACTCAGTTACTTGGATGCAAAATCCTAACCTTATTAGCATGTTTTTTTTTAAGCTTCTTTTTTGTTTCTAATAAAATTGTCGTTCAAAAAAAACGTAACATTCATAAAACAAACATGTTACCGAATGTTCACGAACAAAAAGGAAAAAAAATAAAAAAAAATAAAAAATGGGACAATTTTTAAAATTCGTTCGTTCAGCAAAACACACATAAAATATAGTTACATTTGGTCATTTTATAGACTTTATCGAAGTCTCAACCAACATGTTCATGTAAACACATCGTTGAACCTACTTTTTTTTTTTTCTTTTTTGCTTTTCGGTCTTTTGTTTTGAAGATTAACTAAGATATTATTTAAAAGGCTCCAAGAAAAATGCTAAAACTTACAAGCGACGAACAAGAAGAAATGATACAACAAACAAAACTGAAAACAACAAAGAACCAAGCTAACTAAGAGTGAACAAACAAATCAAATGGCGAGCAATCCAACAGTCCCAAATCGCTGGTCTTGATGCATAGCGAGCACCAATCCACATTTAGACATACGAAGTATCAACGGTAAGATGTCCTCCTCCATTATGCTTGTAGCCAAATCCTAATTGGCACTGACCACTAATTTGTTCATCCATTTTCAAATGTCCCAAATAGCACATTGAAACAATGTGTTCAATACCTTTTTAGTCCAATGAAATCCATGAAGACCAATCCTATCAAGAGCAATATCCAATATAGAAAACGAAGGGAAAGTGACCGGAGGGTCGAGACACCATAAACTCCAAATATTTCTCCAAATCGACAACATTTTACGGTTCTTTTACAGTCTTATTTAGAATGTATTAGAACTTAGAGAACTAAATAACCTTAATCTATCATTCATGTTATGCAAAATGATAAGATTGGTTCTTTTGCTTAAATAGTCAGCTTAGTTAAGAACATAGTTAATAGGCCTAAATTATTTGATAAAAAATATATAAATAAGGCCCGAAATCTCTCTTTTAACCTAATTTAGTAATAGGCGATACAATATTGAGCCTTAAAGATCCCTTATAGTCATGCTTTAGTAGTTTTACTCTTTAGCCACTCTTTATAATTTACACCAAGGTTTTCAAGATCAATATCTTACTCAGGATCATTTTCGTTTATGCAAGATCGAGATTAAAAAATTGGATCAAGAACATAAGATCCTACTATAATGTCATTTTCTTAATAGTTTTTGTATTCAAATCTACAAATTATTATATATTATTAATGCAAAATTGTATAAATGTTTCATGAAATATAGTTTTAAATTATAAATATGGAATATTTAAGAAGATTAACATGTTGTTTTTAATTCTATACAACATAATCTATAACTTTATAGTTTTTTAGTTTGCGGTTCTGATGTGTGCTTATTCACACATTTTTTCTTTGCCAAATTAAGACCAAAACAGACACAAACTAATCATAAATGCCAAAGATATTGTGTTTTTGTATTTGTGATCATGCAGGAACGATATTTCAGAAATTGGCACAAATCAGGCCAAAAAGGACAAAAACGAGCACGAGTTTGAAAAACGTGTCAAAAGCCAAAGCCGGGGAAGCAAATTACCACTTTTGAGCTCAGATTGTCAAAACACACCTTGGGGAATCACAAAATGCCAGAAATAGTCCTTGGAGCAAAAGTTTGCAGAATTGGCAGAAATGGTCCCTCAACTTTCAGAAATTGACAGAATAAGTCCCTGAGCATTTGTTTTGGATGAAAAGTCAACAAAAGTCCTTGGGAATTCACAAGTTGTCAAGTTTAGTCCCTGGGTGAAAATTTTGAAGAAATTACAAGTTTGGTCCCTGAACTTTGCAAGATTGGCATATTTAGTCCCTGGAGGATCAAAATTGGAAATTACTCATTTATGGTCCTTGGATAAGTCAAACTTGGCAAACACTACCTTTGGACTACTTTGGAAAGTTGCCATTTCACACCCCTCAAAATTCAGCAAATTACATTTTTGGTCCTTGTTCTTTTCTACTAGCTAAACCAAACGGACCATTAATAATAAACAAACCCAACATCCAAAACCAGCCCACCCTTTTATTACTAAACCCTTTACCCTTTCCCTTGGCCCAACCAGTCCACAAGCCCACCAAAATCCAACCCACCCCTTTTTATAATAAATCTACACCCAGGTCAAACCAGTCAACCCTCACC
>LBNU01003229.1:92015-102904 GCA_014162995.1 Artemisia annua
GCCTTTGTTCTTTGTTCTAAGCTGGAAAGCAGTTTGTAAGCCTAAATCTCAATTTTCACTTTTACTGTACAAGTGCTATTTAATTGCTTTTCTCTGTATTTTTATGCTCATTTGGTGTTTCTTAGTTAAATTGTTGCTTAATGTTGCATACTTGTTCACTAGAATCCATTGTTGCTTTGTTTCTCATTATCACTGCCATTATAGCATATTAGTGATTCTTAGGCTTCTGTTGTTATTGTTGGTATTTTTGTGATTAAATCAGTTCAAGCCATCATCATAAGTATTTATGAATCAGTCTCATAGTCTAAAACAGGCTTTTGCTTTGAAAACCTTAAAATCAGTTGAAATCAAGGGTGTTTGGATTTGCTGTATTATTGGTGTTCAAGGTTATTTCATGTGTTCTTCTCTGTTGTTACATGCTTCAATAGGTCCTATTAGAGCATTTCAGTGATAAAATTCAGTAGTTACCAACCAAAAAGTCAAAAAGACCTTTGATCTCTTCTTATGTGTTCACTGTTAAGATTTTGAGTAGCACAATCATCATTATCAGTTTAATATTGGATAAAGTAGCCTAATCTCATTTCATTACAGCTTATTATAGCACATTCAGTCATTAGGAAGCATTAGAAATTCATCTAAGTCAACCTTGTTCATAAATCAAAAAGTCAAAAATTTCACATCTGTCAAAACGGAGTAAATTTCTAGATCTTGTGTAGGCTTTATTAGAGATTGGAGTTAGTGATTTCTTGTTGATTTGTGTAATTTGATTGCCTGAGAATCTGAATCAAAAAGAAATTTGGAATTTGAAACTTGTTTGGTCATAAATAATTGCCTTCAAACCTGCCTGTGTGAGTATTGACCTCCCCTGCTCCAGGGTTTTGGCCCATTTTCATAAGCTCACCCTGAACTTGTTTGTGGACACAAGCCCCCAACCTTTGGCATTTTAGGAAGCTTGTTAGCTTGGCTCATTGGATTTGAGCTTAACTTGGATCTCAGGTCACTAGCTTATAGCTTAATTTAGCCCTCAAATCACCCTCACCTAACTGCATACACTGAGTCATCAGTGTGTGCACCCAACTTCACAAGCTCACATCTAGCTCATTAGTGGACCCCAGTGCTTGAGCTTTAGCTTATTTAGAATCCCTCCTAGTTAGCTTTTCAGATCCTCTTTTGATTTAGATCCTTGATCACTTCTGTGGGCCCCACATAAGCCTGCATTTGTCTGTATTTGTGCTGTGTGATAGGCATAAGTGCTTATTTGTGTTTCTTGGCTTAATCAGTGTGCTTATTCAGTAGTTTTGGCTTATTTTACATGCATCTCAGTAGTTTAAGCTTATTTTCTAGCTTGTGTGCATTGCATAGCTTTTTCATCATAAAAATCTCATTTCAAGCTTAAAAACTAATCTGTGGAAATCATAAGCTCACACATAGCTTATTTTTGAGTTTTAGAAAAGTTTGTCTTTGTAAAAGTTGCTTAATTTCAGTAGTTAAATAGTTTTGTAAAAGAAAATTCAAAAAAATCATCACTTTTAAAAAAGTGATAGCTTCTATTTAAGCCATTTGGCTTATTTTTCAGCTTTTTCAAAAAGCAATTTTCAATTTTATATTTTTCTTATGTTCCTAATATATTAATTAGTTGTATAAAATTTTTTATAATTATCTCTTTTCATTTAGTATTTATAATAATTAATATTAATTAAATTAATTTTAATTGAAAAATCAAAAATAATTTCCTTTACTGTTCATTTTTAATCTTTGGTACTTTTTTACATTTTTCATAGCTTTTATAAATCATTAAGTATTTTTAGAAAATAGTTTCATAATTGTTACTGTTCATTTTCTATTTTTCTTAATTAATTTAGTTTAATTAGTTTTTAATTAATAATTAAGTAAATAGTTATTAAATTAGCCTAATTTTAAGTTTTATAAACTTTTTATAATTTTTTTGGATTCCTGTAATGGTTAATTAGTTTTATAAAAAATTTCATAATTATCTAAGTTATTTTAGTATTATTAGTAATTTAAATAAGTTTAAATAAGTAGTTAAATAGTTTTTAATTAATATTAAATAATTAAATAATCAAAAAAATAATTTTCTTTTTTTATAAAATTTTCTTTTAATATTAAGTTTGTAGAAAGTCATTTTCACCCCCTCTAGTTTATTTTTGCTTAATTTTCACTTTTCCCAGTACGCGTTTACGTTTATTTTAATCTTAATTACGTTTTAGGTTTATCTGATTTCCAGTTATTGTTAATATTGCTTATCTGTCTTATTTCTATTTATATCTACTTAGTGTAATCAATCTCAATCATTATCTGGTTACTTTCCAAATCACTGAATCCCTCAAACGTTTTCCAAAATACAATTTCAATCTCGTCGGGACATAACGACCCGGGAATACACTGTGCTTACATCGGATCATAAATTGATCTCTCCTCTCTCAGATTTGACTTGTTGACCACACCTAGTTGACTGGTTAGTTTGGGAGGAATCAGGTTCGAGAAAATTAAGATCAAATCGGATTAAATGTTAAGATCTTATAGTCAAGATCGAAATCTGATAAAATTTTAAGCTTGCTAAGATCCTACATGGGATCCTGATCGTTTTTGCTTTGTGGCATCGTAAAATCGTAAGATTCTAAGACCAGAATCAGGATCTTAACAAACATTGTTTACACGAATGCAACTATAAAAGCCACAAAAGATACATCTACAAAAAATTCTCTTAACGAAAGACTAGTTTTTAACCCTGTGCATACACGAGGTTTTTAAATAAAAATTTTCTATCAAATTAAGTAAAGTCTTTGTTGGATTGTTGTAGCTCAAGGTTGTTTAGACCTCATATTATCTAGGACACACAATAACAAAAGCGGAATATTCAAACAATGAATTAACGTTATTATGAATAAGGTTTTCCCCCAACAAAGCCTTCAATTTTATTAATAATAATAAAACGTGTTATCTAATCTATAACAAGGATCAATAAATTGATCTTAAGGCTAACTAACAAACTCTAGTCTAGGCGTTTATAATCTAATCCCCAGACACACACACACACACACACACACCTTTAGACGTTTACATTGTGAAAGACTTAATTATAAAACATGTACCCTTGATCTCTTTATATACTATAGAATTAGGGTTTACAAAAGACTACAAAGGACTAATAAATAAAAACTTCTTTATCAAACAAGTCCCTTGTGTTTCATTCTTCATTAATTGAAGAATTCTTCCTTTGTCACTTTAAGCCCTCCATGTTTCATTATTCATGAAAACTAGATTTGAAAAGTCTTTGTCACAATCATTGAAGCACAAACAAGTTATCTTCAAAGTGTAACACCCGTTTTGAGATATGATAAGAACACGCACCTGTGAAACTTAACTACAACATCAAATAGGCGATAATCAACCTTCTTCGTAATCAATTAATCCAATAAACCTAATACGAGCCTTTTAAAATCTTTAAGAACATTTAAGACAAAAGCCAACTTCTTGTGTGTGTGAACCAATAACTTGTGTGTGTCGTCCAATATCTCTCAATCTCAATCGAGTAAGCAATAGCACTCAACCAATACAACATGTAATCCAAGTGCTATACATCAATTCAAATCACTCTCCACTGGCCCATAAGTAAAGTGAAGTACTATGTAAATAATTTGGAGTCATATTCACTTTAAACAAACTGCTTGTACCTTCTTCGATCTGTTGTCTTCAACATTCAAACCTTGTAGATCCTAGATATCACGAGCAACCCTCTATGATACCACCTGTTGGATCATTGTAGCTCGAGGTTGTTTTGACCTCATATTATCTAGGACACACAATAACGAAAGCGGAATATTCAAACAATGAATTAACGTTATTATGAACAAGGTGTTTCCCTAACAAAGCCTTCAATTTTATTAATAATAATAAAACGTGTTATCTAATCTATAACAAGGATCAATAAATTGATCTTGAGGCTAACTAACAAACTCTAATCTAGGCGTTTATAATCTACGCCCTAGACACACACACACACCTTTAGACGTCTACATTGTGAAAGAATTAATTATAAAACATGTACCCTTGATCTCTTTATATATTAGAGAATTAGGGTTTACAAAACATTACAAAGGACTAATAAATAAAAACCTCTTTATCAAGCAAGTACCTTGTGTTTCATTCTTCATTAATTGAAGAATTCTTCCTTTGTCACTTTAAGCCCTTCATGTTTCATACTTCATGTTTTTTATCATCAAAACTGTAAAACCCAACAATCTTCTACACTTATATAGTGGTACCCGTGCACGCTCGGGTTTTTACATAACTTTTCATTATATACTTTATTAATATCGATTAGTATTTTGGATTTTTTTGTTGGATGAATGATTTGACTTTATTTAACTGGCATGGTGTTGAGGTTGATGTTATTTAAAGTTAGGGATAATATACGTGAAGGCCATACAAGTATTATGTTTTTAACCTATAGGTTGGCAGTCAGTTAAAACCAAATTATAGGCCGTTCAACTATGTGTTTATTTTTGTTTATACCAATTCTAGCCAACTTTATACCAGAAATTGTAATGCATAATTAAGAAACCAACCTCTAACTTATTAAAGCTATATGAATAACAAAATTGGTGTGAAGTATCAACTATACCTTTGTTTTAACTGTGACTATATATTATCAAAAGTAATTTACAAGGATAAAAATGAATTTTTCCAAGGAGTGTTTTGTTCGTCGAATTTTAATATGGTAGTGTTAGGTTCATTGTTTATTCGGATTGAATATGACCGAAATTAAATGGAAACAAACATATAGTTTGGTAGGCTGTAAGTTAGTTTTAGTAAACGGACGGGCTATATGTTAAAACCTCAATAACTGGGTGGCCTCACTACTGATATCATGTTCTAGACATCATTCGTGTTTAATAGCATATAATAAACCTTGAAAGAATATGTGTCGTTGCTATATGTACAATCTCGTACATTTATTTCATCTCACAATAATCCATGGGGACGTGCTTTCATTTGAGTATTTATATTCCTGTTAATAATAATTTTTGGCATATTAATTTTTAAACCCCATGTACGCACGGATTAAACTTATAAATATGAATAACATGAGCCTTTATTGAATGCGGATATTAAAAAGAAATAATTTTTCAAATAACATTTACTGAATCTCATTAAAAGGAATAACTCGTATATGTACAATCTCGGGTGTTATTTACATATCACATTATCTCATTCTTTCATTTTATATTTATAATGCCGTGCATATACATTAAATTAATATACAATTTTAATAATATGTATAAATAACAACAACGTATATGGCGTTTTTTTTCTAAAAAAAATTCTAACGTCCAGGGGGCACACAATCAAGGGAGCATTCATTAGATATATGATGAGTGTGCAAATACTCATCATTTTTATCACATTTAGACTGCCAAAACATCTGAAAACACACAAAAATACCTTAAAATATATAAAATATCACAAAAATATGTTTTTATGTGTTTCAGATACAAAAGGATTGAAAACTAATGAAAAACAGTCAAGTTTGCACAATTGACAGTTTCAGTCCCTGAACTCTCACAAAATGGCAAAACTAGTCCCTGGTATTTCAAAACATGAAAAATATCATCAAATGTCCTTTTTAATTCACAAGTTGTCAAAAGAAATCCTTTAAAGTTAAAAATTACAAAATGACAACTTTGGTCCCTCAAGTTTGAAAAATGACAAAATAGGCCCCTGAAGTTTCACACTTTGGCAAAATTAGTCCTTGAGGGTTTTAAATGAATGAAAAGTCAATATTAGTCCATGGGAAGTCAAACTTATTCATTTCTAGTCCCTGGATAAAAGTTTCATCAATTGGCAGAAAAGGTCCCTCAAGTTTCAAAAATGGCAAAAATAGTCCCTGGGTATTCAAAACTTGGATTTTATCATAAAATACCCTTGTACTATTCATAAAATACAATTTGGAACATTTTTGATAACTTTTGGATATTTACATGTTTAGTCCCTCAAAAATCCAAATTTACATAAATGGTCCCTAAGGTTTATAAAAAGGAAATTTTCAACTTTGGTCCTTGAACTATTCACATATGGCAAATATGGTCCTTGTGAGAAGTTTGAAATAGTTACACAACAGGTCCCTCAAGTTTGGCAGATTTACAATTTTGGTCCTTGTTTAAATCATAAACCAAACCGGACCCTTTCTATTATAAACCCAAAACCAAACTAAACCCATAACACCCCCAGCCCAATCCTTTTCTTTTCTTTCTTTTCTTTCTTTGGCCCATCACCAGCCCAACCCAAAGTTTAAATAAAATACTCCCTCCCCACACTCCCCCGTTCACACCTCAACACCACCTCCATCTGCCACCTCCTGCTTCCACTCCACCACCCCACTTGCCCATCACCTCAGCCTCCCAAAACCATCATAACCCTTCCCCTAACACGCCACAATAAATGCTAACCCACAATTATTGACCAAACGGTCAAAACAGATTTTCCCGCCAAATTCAATCTATGGCTAGGATCAAATTGGAGCAAATCAAAGGCCAAGATTCAAGTGGGATATATTCAGAGGCTCAAGTGGGACCCAATTGAAGGCTATATAAGGAAGAAGAAAGAGAAGAATTAGATATCTAGTTTAATTAGGCAATTTGTATTTCGTATTTACTTTGTAGCTTATGAAACTCTGTTTTTATTAATCTAAAGCATTTCAGTATCATTCTCTATTGTTCTTATTTACATTTCAGTCTTTAATTTCAGTATTTACTTTACATTGTCATTTATGCTTTGATATTGTCCCTTTCAAGAGTGAAAACCTTGAATTGTGGTTGTGTTGATGTTCTATGGACTGAATAAGCTCATATAAGCTCCTAGAAAGCTTCTAAAAGCTTTTAGAAACCATAAAACTCAGTTTAGTATCAAAAAGCAAAAATACCAAAAAAATACAAAAATACAGTTAAAAATAAAAATTGTGAGTTCATGATGAAGACAAGCTGGAGCAGGGGAAATAATGGATTGCCCTTGGGTTAGTAACCTTGTGGAAGGTTTATAGGAGGTTATTGGTCCTTGTTTTGAAGAAATTAGCTGGAGAGCAATTTGTAAGCAATTTCTTTGATTTTGGCAATTTCATGTTCTTGTTCTTGAATCTGTGTTTTTATGCTTGATTTGTGTTTCTTTAATGTTGTTAAGTCAGTTTAAGGTCTAATATAGTGTTGTTGTTTGTCATAATTCATATTTGCTTTGAATTCCAATTTCACTGTGAAAATAGTGAAACTTGGATTCTTGTGTTCTTGTTGTTCTTGGTTTGATTTTTGTGTTTAAAAGTGATTAATCTTTGTTTGTCTGATGTGTGAAATCAGTCTTTAGTTATAAATGTTTGATTTCCTTTGAAATTCCATTTTCATAAAACTTGCAGTGTGATTGGAATTGCTGAACTTTTCTAGTTCTAGTGTTCATGTGTTGTTGTTCTTGGTCATTACATGTTTCTTATGTTCATTTGAGTTCATACAAGTCATAAAACTTATGGTCATTTCATAAAAAAGTCAAAATCACTTTGAAATCTAAATTCTTGAATCTGTGTTAAGTGCTAAGTGCTAAATCCTTGATTTTGTGTTACAAAGTTGTTATGGATGATTGATTTAGTCTTATTTTAGCTTATAACACCTTATTCAGTGATTGAATCAAGATTAAAGTTCAATAAAGTCAAAGTTTCAAGATTTCTTTAAAAGTCAAAAGTTGTGCCTGCAGTTTTTGAATAAAAAGTAGAATTTTGTCTAGGCTTTATTATTCATGATCTTGTTTTGTGCTTTTGGATTTTGAAACTTTAGTTGTTTATCTTTCTGTGTGATTTTTGTTAATTTTTCATTTGCTTATCTTAGTGCTTAATTTTGCTTTTTCTTTTGCTTGTTTTTCAAAAAGGTGCCCTGCACCACAGTTAAACACCAAGGTTCATAAGCTCTTTTAGAGCTTATTAGTGGGACCCATTGTGTGTTTCTTGGCTTTTTGGAAAGCCAAGCAGGCAAACTTGCTAGTTCCATGCTTATTTTCTAGTTTCTAGCTTATTAAATAGGGCTGCTAGTGCTTTTTCTTTTTGTCATATCTGTTTATTGCACTTAAGTATTCAGTCAAACACTAGTTTTCATAAGCTTGTAAAAAGCTTATTAGTGAACCTTAGCTTGTGTAATTTAGCTTTTTGAGAAGCTCATCTAGCTGACTCAATAAGCCAGTGCTTATTTTTCATTTCCAAAGCTTTTAAATAGGTCTGCTAGTCTTGTTTAATTTGCTCATTAAGCTGTATCTCATATGTTCAGTGTATACTGAGTGCTTTGGTCAGTTTTCATAAGCTTGTCACAAGCTCATTGGTTGTCCATAAGCCCTGCTTATTGGCTTATTTGGAAGCTTACCAGGTGAACTTGAAACCTCAAGTTTCATTTTGGTCCATAGAGCTTATTTGTGGGCCCCATAAGGTCTGCAAGGTGCCCCTTTGGACTGTTTGGTACACAGTTCTATAGAGATTTGCTTATTTTGCTTATTTGTGCTTTTCAGTGTGCTTATTTGTGTTTTGTTGCTTATTTCCATTATCATTAAGTAGTTTGCATGTTATTTTACCTTTGTTATTATCTGTGAGCTTGTTTTTAGCTTATTCACTTTTCAAAATCAAGTTAAGTCATAAAAAGCTTAACTGTTGCTAGAATAAGCCATTTTCTTTGTGCTTTTTGGTTCCACAGTGCTTATTTGAGTCCTTATAAGTTGTTTGTATTATTGTCTTTCCATTTTGTTCATTGTATAAGCTTCTATAAGCTTTTCAGTTCATAAAAAATCAAAATGAAAGAAAAAGCTTAACTGTTATTTAATAAGCTCATTCAGAGCTTATTTTTGAGTTTTGTATAAGTTGTCTTTTTTAAAGTTTGTTATTTTTATGTGTTTATCAGTTTTATAAAAAAAAAAAAAAAATGTTTAGCAAAAAGGGGGTAGGCAGGCTCGAACCTGAGACCTCCCCCTTATGAGAGTGATAGAGGTGTACCTGGATACCAGTTGCCCTAGGGTCTTTTCTTGTTATAACCTTGCACCCTCTTTTATTTATACACTTCCTTCCCATTTTGCACTAATAAGCTGTTTTAGCTTATTTAACTGCTTATCCGTGTGCTTTTTCTAGTTTTTATATTTTTGTATTTTTTCTGCACCTTTTCTTTATAACATATATTTTTCTTGTAATTTTTAGTTTTCATTTAATAATTTTAAAAAATCAAAAACAGTTTCATAGGTTTAGGAAAATTAAATAAATTAAATAGTTTTTATATTAAATAATTAACTAGGATAAGTTTTTATAATTTTTCTAAGTTTAATAAGTTTATTAGAATCTGTAAAAATTATATTTGTCATTTTCACTATTCATCTAATTAGTTTTGTAATTTTAGTTAATTAAATAGATAATTAGTTAATAATTAATATCTAATTAATAATAAATATATAAATAGTATAATAAGTATATTTTTAGTTCTAAATTAAGTTTTCTACATTTTTAGACTTTTATAAATTTTCATTTTATTTCTTAACTTATTTTCTTATTTTCTTTGTAATTTATAACTTAATAAATAGTTAATAAGTAGTAATTAATTAATAATAATTATATAAATAGTATAATAATTATATTTTAAGTTCTAAAATAGATTTTACACATTTTTAGATTTTTCTAAGTTCTTAGTTTATTTTCTAAATCAATTTTCCATTTTCTTTTTAGTTTAATAAATTAATAATAAGTAATAAATAGTTAATAATTAATAATTAGTAAATAAAATAGTTTTTAAGTAATAATAAATACATAAGTAATTTAGTTAAATAAGTTTCTATTTTTTTTATCATTTTCTAAGTTATTTTACATTTTTAGAATTTCACTTTTATTTTCTAAGTTATTTTCTAACTTTTTAGATAATTTGTATTTGTTTTTAATTTCTATACTTAGTATTTCATTTTCCTTTATTTTTCAAATCATCATTTTTAATCTTAGTTTTCTATTTTTATATTTTTTAATTTGCATTTAAGTCGCCTTAAATCACAAGATTTTCACCATAGTTATAGTGATTGACTTTTGTTCACACACACCTTTTTCATTCAACACTCTTTGATTCAGGAATCTTTTTATTCACAGGATATCACACTCCAGGGAATATAACGAACCCGGGGAATCATTGTATTCTCCAGGATACATTTGCATTGAGTCCTCTAGCAGTTTTGACTTTCTGTTGACCAAATCCTTGGTTGACGAATAAGTTGACCGTTTGGGGACCAATCATATGCACATGATAACCTAGAATTGTTTTAATTAGGGATTAATCTAATTAAGCTTGCATGCGGCTATGTGTTTTTCACCTTGTTTATTTATTAGTTAATTGTATTGTTTTCTTTTAAATTACTTGTTAATTGTTATGTGTTTATTTATTGTAAGCGATAACAAGGGTAGTTTTCAAAAGAAAAATTAAATTGGACTAATAATGGTGAAACATTGTTTTGAGTTTTCATAAACTTTTAATTGGTTGAGGTGACTATTCTTTAACGTTTTCAAGGCTCAGTGGCATACTATAAGGTGAGGCATAAGTTTGGTTTCGCATTAAATTGTGGCCTTAAAGAGACTCCATTCTGTCTCTACGCTCGCTTGTATGTCATCTTGGATTCCTTTTAGATCGAAGCCTCTTAGTGCAATGTTGTAATTCGCTCAACGCACCAATTAAAACTTTGATGATACTCACTTTAATGAATTGGATTAGAAAAATTGTTTTGTAAAATTTATGTCATAAAGATGAGTGCATGCATCTTTATACATGTTTTTGACACATCAAAAACTAAATACCCTAAAATTTAAGTCACATGCCATCTAACGATAA
>LBNU01003229.1:102940-133445 GCA_014162995.1 Artemisia annua
AAATTAATTTTGATTTTTATTGACCAATAACAACGCTCTATTTCTTCTACGTACCAAAATCGAGCTCGCATATTATTTTAATTAAAAACTCGTCTGATTTATATTCTCTTTGTTTTTTTTTTGAACATATATTCTCTTTGTTATCCAAGTGATTTTTAGATCAAATAAATTAAATAATTAAAAATCACGCTACCCGGTAGAGAGAAGGAGAGTGAGAGACATGACCTCGCCAGATCATGTTACCGACTTACCGTTAAGAATTTGGTAAAACATAAGTCAATATGCTTTTGACAAACATACCATGAAGAACGTACATTATTTGCTCGACTCGTAATATTCTTCACCACATCTATATAAATGATTTTAAAAATAAGCGGTGATTAAAGTACATTATTAATCAATTGCATTAAGTCAACGGCACTCCCTTAAACAAAACCATGTAAATACGTATAACTTATGGTGGGTCCATTATTTTGAAAATTCTAGATATAAACTTACATAAACTAGTAAAAAAGGTACAAACACGGTGTTACTAAAAGTATCCGCAATTGGTCAAGTTGGCAAAAACTTTTTCTTATTCTAAAAAGCATTTTGAATATGTTTTGTTGTATTGAATTAATAGTTTTTTGAAAAGTTTTATACAAAGACTTGACAAACATCAAGTCTTTCTCAAAAATTTTAGTTAATAAATATAGTATGCATTAAAAGCTTCAAGTCATTGAAAACTTGGAGCATTGTAGATGATCTAAGAAAAAGAGTAATTTTTGTACATGCCTACTGTTTGTATTAAAAACTGGTGAAAATGATTCCATTTTACGATGTTCGAATGTGTGGAATTTTTTTATTTTTTTTATTTATTTTTTATTTTTTTATTATTATTATTTTTTTTTTTGAAATTTAACTTGATATTAACCAAACTAAGAACAATACATATCACTCCTCGATAGAGAGGTGAGTTCAGAAGGAAACGAAACGTCCCACAAAATACATTGATTCGAAGAAAATGCTACTTGAGAAGTCCAATGAGCAGGTTGATTGTTTACTCGACTAGTCCAAGAGAAGCTAAGTTGTAGATTCTTCGACCATGTACGAATGTCATCCATAAGAGCACCTAAGCACCAAGGTGGAATAGTTTCTGAAGATGACAAAGATATTGCCATTTGAGAGTCAGATTCCACAGTAGCACCGACCCAACCATGATTAAACGCTAGACGACATGCATAATGTATTGCGATAACTTCAGCATGTAATGCGGATGTGGCAAAACATGAATTACCATGTACCTGAAGGAGGGAGCCAGTAGAATCTCGGACGACAATACCAAAAGCAGCATTAGGGTCCTTGTAAGCAGCATAAATATTAATCTTCACCAATGACACGTGGGGGGAATCCACTGCGGAGAAGGATGTGATGTTGGAATAGGAGCACCTGTTGGAGAGCCACTGAGTGGTGTTTTATTGCCCAAAACCAGCTTATCAAACTCGGTAAGTTGAGCATATATGGAAGCTAAAGTGTTACCCGGGGAGAGGGTAATATTATTGTAGATGAAATTGTTTCGAGATCCCCAAATAGACCAACAGATTGTTGCAACAACTGATAAAATTCGGATAGCTACCTAATTGGAGGAATTATCATCAATGAAGCTTTGAAAATTCATGAGACCTTGTTGGTACAGAATTTGAAACAACCTTCCAAAGAAATAACTTCACTTTCGGTTGTGCTCGGATTTTCCAAATTCGCTTCCAGAATGTTGAAGATGGGGTGGTATAACACCCCCATTTTTGGAACGCAGCAGAATACAACATGGGGTGCTATTTATCAGTCACATAGTACAAGTATACTAAACAACTTTAAAACAAAGTCGTTTTTAAAACTTCACATTCGATAATTTATCAGAGTTGAGGTCCCAAAAGTTTAACATAAGTTTAGAAATACATAAATTTAAAAGTTTAAGTCATTATCGAATGAAAATTTTATTAAACATGAGCCATCAAGTAGATATCCATTTATTTGCGCCGCTCATCCAAGCTTAAGCCACTTACGGACCTGAGAAAATACATGCTAAAAAGTCAACACAAAGGTTGAGTGAATTCATAGAGTTTAATAAGTAATTGGTTGAATACAAGATAATTCAGTTTAAAATACAACGGGCTACGTTGTTATACGCCCATAATTAAGTTGACATGTAACAAATACAAGTCGGGAAATAAGATTTATAGCATCGAGCTCATGACACCGAACCTTGGCCAAGTTTAAGTTGCCCCGCATAAGGTATTCAATTGCCATTACCTCAATTCTAAATATTATATGTCCGTTTGGTAATAAAGGCTCCAAGTGAGCGCTACTCACCCTAACAGGCCTGCTTGGCCAAATATGCATATCTATAATATTAGCGTTTACTCACGTAATTAACGGTTCATGAAATTAGGGACTTGTTGGCAGGGTACTCAATGTCTATAATCAGGTAATCGGGTCAAGCATACCAAAAAGTACTTGTATTCAGTTTGTAAAACTAGCATGTATCCTCCTCGCGAGGTTTATAAAACATTTAAATGAGTAAAATCGAGGCTATAAACTCACCGTGAATAAAGGAAGTAGTATGAAACAAGCAAGTAAGGAAAGTAGCCGCGAAGCTCTACGATGAACCTAAATAGATATACGCTTGTCTTAGTTTTTGAAAATAAATATTGATGCAACTTTAGCTATATATAAATTATGATCTTAATTATGCTTGAAATATATCAAGTGTAGTTTTAAAGATATAATCATATGAGTTTTTGAATCCTTTATACTTTTAAAGTCAAAGCTGTTAACATTTTTATAATTTGCACAACTTAGAAAATCCGTTACTCTTAAACCGTATGTCGAAAAATTAAGTTCCTTATATCCTTGGAAAGGTATTCATCTGTACTAACAAGTTTTGTATGTTCCACTAAGTCAAACATTAATAACAGTAGTAAAATTATTAGTTTACCATTACTACTCAGTTCTGAAAATTTTAACATCACAACAGTCGTCCCACGAAAAATCCGATAGCTAGAGTTCTACAAGTCAAATTGATCCCATTCTTGCGGCCACGTTTAAGTTGAGATGTTATCTAAAACTTTTATGTTTTGAGAATCGATTGGTTATGTCCAGAAAAACAAGCTTCATTGGTTACAAATCTTGTACTTAGATTATGACATGTTTCACGAAAATATTTCTAGTTTAATCATCGTAATGAGTTATTCGATGAAATACCCGTCAAAGTGACCGTAAGACATAGGCCTACAACCACATATTTTTAGTTTATGTCCAATATTTACTGATTAAATCAGTTTATTACGTTTTTACCCCCGGTTCAAAATTACAGTTGCATGTCTAGTCCTTTAGTATTTTTATTGTTTTCTAAGTTATGTACCAAGCCTAACTAAGCATAATACCTCATATAATGTTCAAATACATCAATATATATAAAATTTACAGGAGTGAAAATAAAAATAAAATGAAAAGTGAGTGGAGAGTTTTTTTACAAAAGTCAAGAACAAGATGAATTACAAGAAACATGGACCCTAAACCTATGATTACCAACAAAACTTGCACCCTTTACTTCCAATCTTTTACCCAACCAAATAACCCTTAACCACCTTGATCCACCCTTGAAATCCTTTTAAAATCTCAGTCCTTTAACCCTTTATAAAACTCTTGTAATGATCTTCCCATAAAGACCCAAGAAAGATGAGATGAATGAAGCTTTAAGTGAAATAAACCCAATACAAAACAAATACTACAAGATCTTGATGTTAGAAAATTGATGAAGATGGTGTTGGGGGCTGTTGACCATGAAATGAACAAGGTAAGAGAGAAGTAGGAGAAGTTTTGGTGAGTTTGTAGGTAGTTTGCATGTGTAAAAATGAAGTAGTTAGTTTGGTATAGTGGTTTTATGGATATAAGCTACAAGTGGGATACACATGTATGAGTTAGATGAAGTTGGCTCACCACAAGGACACTTGTCCTTGTGGTTGAGTCGTTCTAGGGGTGAGAGTGGGGAGGGGAGTATTATTTTTGTGTAGTTTTGGTCCCGATAATTGAAAACGTGTAGTTTTTAAGACGCGTAATGTAAAATCGGGTAGTAATATAATGTAAAACATATAAAAATGTTAAAATTTATTAATATAACTTATTTGAGTATTTTAGATGAGTGGTGAGTTCATCAAAGAGAATAAACAAAACCATGTAAATACGTATAACTTATGGTGGGTCCATTATTTTCAAAATTCTAGATATAAACTTACATAAACTACTCCCTCCGTCTCATATTAAGTGTCCACAATGGAATCTTTGGATGTCCCAAATTAAGTGTCCACTTGTACCTTTCAACCAATAAAATGAGACTTTAGTGGGTAAAATTAATATTTGATTGGTGGAGAGTTTAGTTAGTGAAATCTCCTAAAACTTTGTGCATAATGAAAGTGGACACTTAATATGGGACGGAGGGAGTAGTAAAAAAGGTACAAACATGGTGTTACTAAAAGTATCCGCAATTGGTCAAGTTGTCAAAAACTTTTTCTTATTCTAAAAAGCGTTTTGGATATGTTTTGTTGTATTGAATTAATAGTTTTTTGAAAAGTTTTATACAAAGACTTGACAAACATCAAGTCTTTCTCAAAAATTTTAGTTAATAAATATAGTATGCATTAAAAGCTTCAAGTCATTGAAAACTTGGAGCATTGTAAATGATCTAAGAAAAAGAGTCATTTTTGTACATGCCTACTGTTTGTATTAAAAACTGGTGGAAATGATTTCATTTTACGATGTTCGAATGCGTGGAATTTTTTTATTTTTATTTTTATTATTATTATTATTATTATTATTATTATTATTATTATTATTATTATTATTATTATTATTATTATTATTATTATTATTATTATTATTATTATTATTATTATTATTATTATTATTATTATTTGAAATTTAACTTGATATTAACCAAACTAAGAACAATACATATCACTCCTCGATAGAGAGGTGAGTTCAGAAGGAAACAAAACGTCCCACAAAATACATTGATTCGAAGAAAATGCTACTTGAGAAGTCCAATGAGCAGGTTGATTGTTTACTCGACTAGTCCAAGAGAAGCTAAGTTGTAGATTCTTCGACCATGTACGAATGTCATCCACAAGAGCACCTAAGCACCAAGGTGGAATAGTTTCTGAAGATGACAAAGATATCACCATTTGAGAGTCAGATTCCACAATAGCACCGACCCAACCATGATTAAACGCTAGCCGACATGCATAATGTATTGCGATAACTTCAGCATGTAATGCAGATGTGGCAAAACATGAATTACCATGTACCTGAAGGAGGGAGCCAGTAGAATCTCGGACGACAATATCAAAAGCAGCATTAGGGTCCTTGTAAGCAGCATAAATATTAATCTTCACCAATGACACGTGGGGGGAATCCACTGCGGAGAAGGATGTGATGTTGGAATAGGAGCACCTGTTGGAGAGCCATTGAGTGGTGTTTTATTGCCCAAAACCAGCTTATCAAACTCGGTAAGTTGAGCATATATGGAAGCTAAAGTGTTACCCGGGGAGAGGGTAATATTATTGTAGATGAAATTGTTTCGAGATCCCCAAATAGACCAACAGATTGTTGCAACCACTGATAAAATTCGGATAGCTACCTAATTGGAGGAATTATCATCAATGAAGCTTTGAATATGATGAGAGATGTTAGTACCTGATTCATGAGACCTGAATGTTAACGGGGAGCCAAACCAGATTGGGCGTGTCCAAGCACATTCAAACAATTGATGTTCTATTGATTCCACGCGTGCACTACAAATTAGACATACTGGAGAAGGAGAACAATTTCTTCTGAAGAGATTCTCCATTGTTGGTACAGAATTTGAAACAACCTTCCAAAGAAATAACATCACTTTCGGTTGTGCTCGGATTTTCCAAATTCGCTTCCAGAATGTTGAAGATGGGGTGGTATAACACCCCTATTTTCGGAATGCAGCAGAATACAACATGGGGTGCTATTTATCAGTCACATAGTACAAGTATAGTAAACAACTTTAAAACAAAGTCGTTTTTAAAACTTCACATTCGATAATTTATCAGAGTTGAGGTCCCAAAAGTTTAACATAAGTTTAGAAATACATAAATTTAAAAGTTTAAGTCATTATCGAATGAAAATTTTATTAAACATGAGCCATCAAGTAGATATCCATTTATTTGCGCCGCCCATCCAAGCTTAAGCCACTTATGGACCTGAGAAAATACATGCTAAAAAGTCAACACAAAGGTTGAGTGAATTCATAGAGTTTAATAAGTAATTGGTTGAATACAAGATAATTCAGTTTAAAATACGATGGGCTACGTTGTTATACGCCCATAATTAAGTTGACATGTAACAAATACAAGTTGGGAAATAAGATTTATAGCATCGAGCTCATGACACCGAACCTTGGCCAAGTTTAAGTTGCCCCGCATAAGGTATTCAATTGCCATTACCTCAATTCTAAATATTATATGTTCGTTTGGTAATAAAGGCTCCAAGTGAGCGCTACTCACCCGAACAGGCCTGCCTGGCCAAATATGCATATCTATAATATTAGCGTTTACTCACGTAATTAACGGTTCATGAAATTAGGGACTTGTTGGCAGGGTACTCAATGTCTATAATCAGGTAATCGGGTCAAGCATACCAAAAAGTATTTGTATTCAGCTTGTAAAACTAGCATGTATCCCCCTCACGAGGTTTATAAAACATTTAAATGAGTAAAAGCGAGGCTATAAACTCACCGTGAATAAAGGAAGTAGTATGAAACAAGCAAGTGAGGAAAGTAGCCGCGAAGCTCTACGATGAACCTAAATAGATATACGCTTGTCTTAGTTTTTGAAAATAAATATTGATGCAACTTTAGCTATATATAAATTATGATCTTAATTATGCTTGGTACATAATTCCTAAATATATCAAGTGTAGTTTAAAAGATATAATCATATGAGTTTTTGAATCCTTTATACTTTTAAAGTCAAAGCTGTTAACATTTTTATAATTTGCGCAACATAGAAAATCCGTTACTCTTAAACCGTATGTCGAAAAATTAAGTTCCTTATATCCTTGGAAAGGTATTCATCTGCACTAACAAGTTTTGTATGTCCCACTAAGTCAAACATTAACTAACAGTAGTAAAATTATTAGTTTACCATTACTACTCAGTTCTGAAAATTTTAACATCACAACAGTCCCACGAAAAATGCGATAGCTAGAGTTCTACAAGTCAAATTGATCCCATTCTTGTGGCCACGTTTAAGTTGAGATGTTATCTAAATCTTTTATGTTTTGAGAATCCATTGGTTATGTCCAGAAAAACAAGCTTCATTGGTTACAAATCTTGTACTTAGATTGTGACATGTTTCACGAAAATATTTCTAGTTTAATCATCGTAATGAGTTATTCGATGAAATACCCGTCAAAGTGACCGCAAGACATAGGCCTACAACCACATATTTTTAGTTTGTGTCCAATGTTTACTGATTAAATCAGTTTATTACGTTTTTACCCCCGGTTTAGAATCACAGTTGCATGTCTAGTCCTTTAGTGTTTTTATTGTTTTCTAAGTTATGTACCAAGCCTAACTAAGCATAATACCTCATATAATGTTCAAATACATCAATATATATAAAATTTACAGGAGTGAAAATAAAAATAAAATGAAAAGTGAGTGGAGAGTTTTCTAACAAAAGTCAAGAACAAGATGAATTACAAGAAACATGGACCCTAAACCTATGATTACCAACAAAACTTGCACCCTTTACTTCCAATCTTTTACCCAACCAAATAACCCTTAACCACCTTGATCCACCCTTGAAATCCTTTTAAAATCTGAGTCCTTTAACCCTTTATTAAACTCTTGTAATGATCTTCCCATAAAGACCCAAGAAAGATGAGATGAATGAAGCTTTAAGTGAAATAAACCCAATACAAAACAGGTACTACATGATCTTGATGTAAGAAAATTGATGAAGATGGTGTTGGGGGCTGTTGACCACGAAATGAACAAGGGAAGAGAGAAGTAGGAGAAGTTTTGGTGAGTTTCTAGGTAGTTTGCATGTATAAAAATGAAGTAGTTAGTTTGGTATAGTGGTTTTATGGATATAAGCTACAAGTGGGATACACATGTATGAGTTAGATGAAGTTGGCTCACCACAAGGACACTTGTCCTTGTGGTAGAGTCGTTCTAGGGGTGAGAGTGGGGAGGGGAGTATTATTTTTGTGTAGTTTTGGTCCCGGTAATTGAAAACGTGTAGTTTTTAAGACGCGTAACGTAAAATCGGGTAGTAATATAATGTAAAACATATAAAATGTTAAAATTTATTAATATAACTTATTTGAGTATTTTAGATGAGTGGTGAGTTCATCAAAGAGTTTAAACATTGTTAAAACTGAAACCGTGAGTTGAAAATGCGTTTGGTAACACCGGTTCTTGATAAAAGTGACGTAAACTATAAAAATAAAACGACAACTATAAAACTCACTTGTAACATGAAAATAGGTTAAAATGCATAAAATATGTAAAATTATCATAGTCTAATGTTGGTTCACGTTGTCAAAACCGTAAAACGTAAATTTAAATCGCGTAAAACGTAAAAGGTGCAAGGTTTACGTAGAAATGGAAAAAGTGAAAAGTGATTTTTTAAAATATGATTGTAAGGAACTAATGATGCATAAAAAGTGTAGACTGGACATAGTCTAGTCGCAGTTGAATTAATAGAATGTGTCATGAGGTACGCAGATAAATTCCGATGAAGTTAATTATTTAAAAAAATAGAATCCACAAAGGTGTAGATTGGCGGGAACACCCTGACCCCGGGTGCCTTTTGGCACCAGCCATTGTCCACGCCACAAGAAATAGCTCCGGGCAACTCTCCTGGCCTAGTGGGGTACCAACTGGAGTGAGCCGAGACTCTCGGACTCTTGAGCTCTTATCCACAAAGTCTCTCCAGTGAGCCCATAGGTTTTACGGAGGTGGGTACCTATCTGGGAGCAAAGTGCCATGGATGGGATTCGAACCTGAGTCTATTGACTCAAGAACGAAAGCCTCACCTACTAGACCAATGCCCTAGTTGGGTAATTAAAATAGAAAAATTATTGACATGAAATTACGAAATGTCACAGTACGTACCCCTTAAGAGAGCTCCGTCCCGGAGCTTAACTCGCTTTATCCCCCGATGGTTCACTTGCGAAAAGATAAGGATACTCGTAAGGAATGAATTCTAGAATAACTATCGACGCGGTTCGATTCTCGTCATCTAGAAATACGGTGCAGAGTAAGGTTGACTATATGCGATAAAGATAAGAGTTACGATTTGTTTAGTTGTTGTGATCGATCAAACGAATAACGCTGAATTGTTTATGCTTATACAAGAATTTTGTGATTCTCGGAAATCAAGTAGAAAATCAATTATACATAACCCATATATAACTATTCCCAGTATTTGAAAAATCTAAGTCGAACATGTAGTCAGACTATGTTCCACTGTCCCTAGGTTAAATATAGGTGACTAGACTATATTTAACCGAGGTTCGATAAAAATTTCAAATACTTAACTTAGTTATACTCGTGATATGTCCATTGTTGTACAAGTATGAAGTTTACAAAAGTATCTTATATACAAAGAGTGATATAAGTTGTGCATACGTAAGAATCAATCATCAGTAGTATGAGTGTGTAACACCATCGAATAAGGAAAATGCGCGTAGAAAAGGAAGTTTTAGGCAGTTCTAAATCAGTCCACATCGGGCCAGAATCACGGACCTTTAACAATGAAAGTTTCAAAAGAGAACTTGATGAATGTAGAGAAAGTTGCCGAACTTCAGCTTTTGTATGATGAATCCGTTTATAAGAATTATTGGAGAATGACGAACAATAAAATAATAACAAAATAGTTCTGATTATGCAAGAAAATATAAAAATGGTTTATAGAGTGGTGAAAATTTTGGTATAAGGTAAATGACAGAACGATTTGTAAGATGATAATAGCATAGCTTATTCGGAACTCGTCTAAACAGTTTATGTAATATTAGTATACTAGTGATTTGTAAAGGGGTGACAAAAAGTTAATTCTAAACTAGTTTAAGCAGTTTATAAAATAGTATTAAATAAGGTTATTAGTATATAAGGTAATAATGGGGTAATTCTTTGGGGAATAGTAAATCCATTTGTAATATAATGAAAGATAGTTTATATGACAATAATGGAGTTGTTTATAAAATGATAGTGAATTTCCAAGGTAAATAAATAGAATATGATGGGTTCATATAAAACACCGTTATGTAAGGTCATGAAAAGATTTTTAAAGATCATAGCATTACTCACGATATTTGAGAAAATAAATGAGACCACTATGTCACCCACAATGTATGAGAAAGTTTTAGCGGATCATCAAAATGAATAAATATGTATTTAATTGTTTAGTAATTTGGTGAAACATATATAATTAGGAGAGGTAGGGTTTGACATGATCCTTTGGAGGCTGAGTGTAAAGAATCGGATCAAATATTTATAAAACAACCTCTATACAAATAAGAAGTAACGCTCTATTAATTAGGCATAAATAGTCGAGAGAAAAATCAAGTGTTTATAAATAGTTCTTAAATAGTATCAATAGTGGTCCTTAAGAAAATAAACAAGAAATGCTCAGAAAACATGAGTTCACGAGGAGTAAGGCAACCAATAGAAATTGATAAGTTGTAACAGGTTTCGATGTTATATGAAATTATATAACATATGGTGATGAAAGAGTTTAGAGACCATCGTAATCACATACAATGTTTGAGAAATAAGAGAGACCATTGTAATCGCATACAATGTCTAAGAAATAAGAGAGACCATTGTAATCTCATACAATGTTTGAGAAATATCATTGTGTAACTCACAATGTTTAGAAGAGTTTAGTATTCACATGGAGAAACTCCGTTAAGAGAAATAGCGATGCTTCAGGAACAAGCAGGATAGTCGGGAAAAACAATTATCTTAAGTACATATAGTAATATTCACTATATATATACGTATAGTAACGGTGCACTCGAAGATGTGTATAAGTTTCTGGATGGAAATTCACAATGCACATGAATAGCATAAAATAAAACAAGGAAGTTTAGAGCACAAAAAATTATATATATAAGAGTGATACTTTCGCGGATTATCGGACGAGTTAAGAAATAATTATAGTGCTCCTATAAATATCCTTAATATAGTATGACTAAGATATATATACGAGGGAGGAATAGGAAGCTCGGGAGTAGGCGCGCATGGATATCGGACAAGATGATGGAAGCTCATTATTTTTTTTGAAAAACAATGATTATAGTCTGGGTTTTTAAAACAAAAAGACCTAGTTCACTATAATTTGTGCTCTGGTACCAATCTATAACACCCTCATTTTTGGAACGCATCAGAATACAACATGGGGTGCTATTTATCAGTCACATAGTACAAGTATAGTAAACAACTTTAAAACAAAGTCGTTTTTAAAATTTCACATTCGATAATTTATCAGAGTTGAGGTCCCAAAAGTTTAACATAAGTTTAGAAATACATAAATTTAAAAGTTTAAGTCATTATCGAATGAAAATTTTATTAAACATGAGCCATCAAGTAGATATCCATTTCTTTGCGCCGCCCATCCAAGCTTAAGCCACTTACGGACCTGAGAAAATACATGCTAAAAAGTCAACACAAAGGTTGAGTGAATTCATAGAGTTTAATAAGTAATTAGTTGAATACAAGATAATTCAGTTTAAAATACGATGGGCTACGTTGTTATACGCCCATAATTAAGTTGACATGTAACAAATACAAGTCGGGAAATAAGATTTATAGCATCGAGCTCATGACACCGAACCTTGGCCAAGTTTAAGTTGCCCCGCATAAGGTATTCAATTGCCATTACCTCAATTCTAAATATTATATGTCCGTTTGGTAATAAAGGCTCCAAGTGAGCGCTACTCACCCGAACAGGCCTGCCTGGCCAAATATGCATATCTATAATATTAGCGTTTACTCACGTAATTAACGGTTCATGAAATTAGGGACTTGTTGGCAGGGTACTCAATGTCTATAATCAGGTAATCGGGTCAAGCATACCAAAAAGTACTTGTATTCAGTTTGTAAAACTAGCATGTATCCCCCTCGCGAGGTTTATAAAACATTTAAATGAGTAAAAGCGAGGCTATAAACTCACCGTGAATAAAGGAAGTAGTATGAAACAAGCAAGTGAGGAAAGTAGCCGCGAAGCTCTACGATGAACCTAAATAGATATACGATTGTCTTAGTTTTTGAAAATAAATATTGATGCAACTTTAGCTATATATAAATTATGATCTTAATTATGCTTGGTACATAATTCCTAAATATATCAAGTGTAGTTTTAAAGATATAATCATATGAGTTTATGAATCCTTTATACTTTTAAAGTCAAAGCTGTTAACATTTTTATAATTTGCGCAACTTAGAAAATCCGTTACTCTTAAACCGTATGTCAAAAAATTAAGTTC
The DNA here is from genome assembly GCA_014162995.1 of Artemisia annua. NCBI lineage: Eukaryota > Viridiplantae > Streptophyta > Magnoliopsida > Asterales > Asteraceae > Artemisia > Artemisia annua. Next base: position 115,502 of record LBNU01003229.1, read on the forward strand.
CTTATATCCTTGGAAAGGTATTCATCTGTACTAACAAGTTTTGTATGTCCCACTAAGTCAAACATTAACTAACAGTAGTAAAATTATTAGTTTACCATTACTACTCAGTTCTGAAAATTTTAACATCACAACAGTCCCACGAAAAATGTGATAGCTAGAGTTCTACAAGTCAAATTGATCCCATTCTTGCGGCCACGTTTAAGTTGAGATGTTATCTAAAACTTTTATGTTATGAGAATCCATTAGTTATGTGCAAAAAAACAAGCTTAACTGGTTACAAATCTTGTACTCAGATTGTGACATGTTTCACGAAAATATTTCTAGTTTAATCATCGTAATTAGTTAGTCGATGAAATACCCGTCAAAATGACCGAAAGACATAGGCCTACAATCACATATTTTTAGTTTATGTCCAATGTTTACTGATTAGATCAGTTTATTACGTTTTTACCCCTAGTTCAGAATCACAGTTGCATGTCTAGTCCTTTAGTGTTTTTATTGTTTTCTAAGTTATGTACCAAGCCTAACTAAGCATAATAACTTCTATAATGTTCAAATACATCAATATATATAAAATTTACCGGAGTGAAAATAAAAATAAAATGAAAAGTGAGTGGAGAGTTTTCTTACAAAAGTCAAGAACAAGATGAATTACAAGAAACATGGACCCTAAACCTATGATTACCAACAAAACTCGCACCCTTTACTTCCAATATTTTACCCAAGCAAATAACCCTTAATCACCGTGATCCACCCTTGAAATCCTTTTAAAATCTCAATCCTTGAACCCTTTATTAAACTCTTGTAATGATCTTCCCATAAAAACCCAAGAAAGATGAGATGAATGAAGCTTTAAGTGAAATAAACCCAATACAAAACAAGTACTACAAGATCTTGATGTAAGAAAATTGATGAAGATGGTGTTGGGGGCTGTTGACCACGAAATGAACAAGGGAAGAGAGAAGTAGGAGAAGTTTTGGTGAGTTTGTAGGTAGTTTGCATGTGTAAAAATGAAGTAGTTAGTTTGGTGTGGTGGTTTTATGGATATAAGCTACAAGTGGGATACACATATATGAGTTAGATGAAGTTGGCTCACCACAAGGACACTTGTCCTTGTGGTTGAGTCGTTCTAGGGGTGAGAGTGGGGAGGGGAGTATTATTTTTGTGTAGTTTTGGTCCCGGTAATTGAAAACGTGTAGTTTTTAAGACGCGTAACGTAAAATCGGGTAGTAATATAATGTAAAACATATAAAAATATTAAAATTTATTAATATAACTTATTTGAGTATTTTAGATGAGTGGTGAGTTCATCAAAGGGTTTAAACATTGTTAAAACTGAAACCGTGAGTTGAAAATGCGTTTTGTGACACCGGTTCTTGATAAAAGTGACGTAAACTATAAAAATAAAACGACAACTATAAAACTCACTTGTAACATGAAAATAGGTTAAAATGCATAAAATATGTAAAATTATCATAGTCTAGGTTTGGTTCACGTTGTCAAAACCGTAAAACGTAAATTTAAATCGCGTAAAACGTAAAAGGTGCAAGGTTTACGTAGAAATGGAAAAAGTGAAAAGTGATTTTTTAAAATATGATTGTAAGGAACTAATGATGCATAAAAAGTGTAGACTGGACATAGTCTAGTCGCAGTTGAATTAATAGAACGTGTCATTAGGTACGCGGATAAATTCCGATGAAGTTAATTATTTAAAAAATAGAATAGTTGGGTAATTAAAATAGAAAAATTAATGACATGAAATTACGAAATGTCACAGGTGGTGCTTGATTCTTCCTTAGGAGATGCTCTCGTAAGAATTGCTTGGTTGTCGCCTGATTTCACAGTGTAGCAACCTTTGGCATCAAAGTGCCATACAAGCTTATCAGGGGATCCAGTTTGAGATATTGGAATTTTCTTGATAATATCGGCCTCTTCTTTCAAGATATTCTCACATAACATCTTATAATTCCATTCCCCATTTGTAATAAAATCCGAAACACTGCGGTTTGAAATAAAAGTGCCAAGAGGAGAGCGAATGTAAAAATTGTTAATACAAATATCGCCTAAAAACGTTATTTATATTTTACGATCTTTGCTAAGTTTTGTTAATGACAAAGTGTAAACTTTAGTTTTTAGTAAAACATGATTATAGTTTAAGTCTTGCATAACTAGACTTTATTTTTTAAACATTTCCTACATTTACATTTCATATAAAACATAACATTTTCATATTTTCTAAAATAGAAAATGTACATGACATCATGACATGCATCATGAGCATTTATGAAAAGCTTTCTTAGCTGACTATCCATAATGTCTCTTACACATTTTATAAACATTCTTACTCTATCTATTGTGTGTTTGACTTGAAGAAACATCGATGTGACATTGCTTGATATGGAAAGATTTCTTGCACATTAGCCTGTCAGACCTGGCGGAACCTTGGGAGTACATGGACGGAACCCACGTTTTGGTTCCGCCGTATCCGCCAGGCTGCTGACTTGTTTGGGTATAAATACCAAACCACTTGCAAGAAATCAACCATCACTTCTCATTATAATTTACACATACATTCTCATTACATTCATTTAACTCATTAACACTTCATTTGTGTGAGATCTTTTGTAGCAAAGAAGATCACAAGTTCATACCAAAAGTTACAAGGTTCAACATAACGTTGCAAGTCTTGTTAGCTTAGTCTTGTGTAAACTAGTGTGGTTTATACATCTATTCATTGTGTACTTTAAGTAGTGATCGGTTAGTATTTTAGGCATTAAAATACATAGTGTGACGGGAGTGGTTGTACCCTTGTAAAAGAACTCCACATCTAGCTTTGTGTCGGTAATCTTGTGTAAGCGACGTGTAAGGTTTTCTCCGCCGGTGAAAGGAGCTTGTTGACTAGTGAAAGAAACTCTCGAGTTGGATACTCGGGGCGTGGAGTAGGGCAAGGAAAAAGAGTTCTTGTAGCCGAACCACGATAAACTATCGTGTTGTGGTTTGATTGTTTCTTTCGTTACTCTTGCATATTATATATTTTCTTGTAGTTTAGATCTTTGATTAAACGTAAAGTTTCAAAAGATAATTAACTTAAAAACCGGTAGACTATTCAACCCCCCTTCTAGTTTTCCACAATTGGCATCAAGATCTACGTTACTCAAGCTTTTAAAATATATTGTGTTTTAAAACTTGAAACGATCCATGGATTTTGAAAATTACAAAGAAGGGCAATCTATGCAAAGACCACCACTATTTGAAGCTAATGGTTTCATATATTGGAAAAACCGTTTTGAACTTACGTGATGTCAAAAGATATAGATCTATGGTATATAATTAGTAATGGTGATAACATGGCTAATTTTAAAGATGGTACAAATGGTAAAGATGAGGATAGCTCTTTTACCAAACATAATGAAGATCAAAAGAAATTGATTGCTAAAAATAATGAGGCAAAAATAATGCTTTACAATGCCTTACCAAAGAAAGAATATGAAAGAGTCTTTATGTGTAAAACCGCTAAAGAAATTTGGCAATCTTTAATAATCACTCATCAAGGGAATTCACAAGTTAAAGATAACAAAATTGTTCTTCTTGTTCAACAATATAAACAATTTACTATTCCCGAAGATGAGATTATTGATTGTGCTTTTGCTAGGTTTAACACTATTATTACTTCACTTAAAGCACTTGATGAATCTTTTTGTAGCAAGAATTTTGTCAGGAAATTCCTTAGAGCACTCCATCCGAAGTGGAGAGCCAAAGTGACGGCGATTGAAGAATCTAAGGATCTTTCAAGCATGTCACTTGATGAGCTAATTGGAAACCTCAAAGTTCATGAAATGGTAATGGAAAAAGATTCGGAAATAATTAAAGGCAGAAAGAAAAAGTGAAGTCTATTGCATTGAAAGCTAGAGTTCAATCAAGTAATGATGAAGAATCTAGCTCGGATAGTGATGATGAAGAATATGCAATGGCCGTTAGAGACTTCAAGAAGTTCTTTCGAAGACGAGGGAAGTTTGTAAGGCAACCTAGAGATGATAAGAAAGCTTCCCGAAAAGATCGTGATGACAAGAAAGAAAAGGGAGAAAGAAAGTGCTTTAGGTGCGGAGACACAAGTCATCTCATAGGAGAATGTCTAAAACCACCCAAAAGTAAAACTCAACGAGCTTTTGTAAGTGGTGCTTGGAGCGATAGTGAAGATGATGACGAAGAGCCAAAGAACGAAGAAATTGCTCTCATGACTCAAGACTCAAATGAGGTACAATCCGACTCATCTTGTTCTTCTATTGATGATGATACATTACAAAAAGAATACAACAAACTTTGTGAACTAAGTTTAAAAATCATAAACAAAAACAAATTTTTGAAAACCAAAAAGGAATTTTTGGAAAATGAAGTTTATGAATTAAAAGAAAAAGCTAAGAGGTTAGAAAAGAGTAAAAGTATTGACACATTATGTAAATCATGTGAAGAGTTTAAACTCGAAATTGAGAAACTTAAAACTACTCAAAACGATCTAATCAAACAAACCTCAAAGTTTAAAAAGTTTGATAAGAGTATTTCTTGTGCGGATGAAATAATGAAACTCCAAAAGTTACCATTTGATAAAACGGGGTTACGTTTCATGAAATTAGAAATGTCAAAGAGTCAAATGAAACAAGACAAGAAAGCACAAGAAACTAACAAAGCTGTTACAGACACCCACGGACCAGACGAAACCCAAAACAGGGTTCCGCCCGTTGAACCCAAAGGTTCCGCAGGGTCTGCAGCAGAAAAATTAGTTTCTATGCCGGACCGTACTAAATTCGTTAAAGTCACAAATAAGTCCAAAATTAGTATAAATGATACAAAACTAAAACCAGCAATTAAGGTTGGAGTAGGACTTGGTAGAAATGAATTTAGAACTAAAACCACTCAACCGAGACCTAAAACTCCTATTCTCAAACGCCCCTTTCCAAAGAGCAACTACAACATGCAACCAAACTACCAACATGGTTGATACCAAAACACACCTAGACATTACCAAACTCCAAGTTACATGTCATGGAACCCATATCTTCCATTTCCATACATGGATCAAGTTAATGGTATGTTTAACCAAAATGGACCCATGAGATATTGGGGACCAAATGTTTGAGTGTTTTGTATAAAATAGGTGTGCTTCAAAGTTAATTTGGAACCGGATGAATGGATCAAAGATAGTGGTTGCTCAAGGCACATGACGGGGAACAAAAGCCTCTTCTCAACTTATCAAAAATGTGATGGAGGTAATGTCACGTTTGGTAGCAAGGCTAAATGCAAAATCATCAGAAAAGGTACAATCTCTCATGACTCTCTCTCTATAGATGATGTAGCTCATGTTGATAACCTAGGCTTTAATCTCCTTAGTATTAGTCAACTTTGCCAGAAAAAGTATAACGTCATTTTTAGTGAAAATGGAAGTAAAATACTTAAAGATGGCATAACCATAGCTAGAGGTGTTTTTAAGAACAACGTGTATGTCATGAAGATGGATCAAACATCTAGAGATAAACTTTGTCTCACCTCATTAGATGAATCTTCAACTTTATGGCATAGACGTTTAGGAAACGATAATATGAGACTTATTCAAAACCTCTCCTCTAAAGACCTAATTCGACACCTACCCAAGTTGATATACGACCAACACTTTTGTGATGCTTTCAAAGTTGGTAAACAAGTTCATAGTAGCCATAAGGCTAAAAATGTAGTGTCTACATCTAGGTGTCTAGATGATTCCTCCCAAACTAACCAGTCAACCAGGTGTGGTCAACAAGTCAAATCTGAGAGAAGGGAGATCAATTTATGATCCGTTGAAAGCACACTGTATTCACGGGTTGTTAAGTCCCGACGAGGTTGAAATTGTATTTTTGAACGTTATGGGAATGAGTGATTGAGGAAAGTAACAAAGATATGATTTGGATATGATTACACTAATCAGATAACAATGGAAATTAACCAAATAAGCAATATCAACAATAACTGAAAATCAGATAAACCTAAAACGTATTTAAAATTAAAGCAAATGTAAATGCGTACTGGAAAAGTGGGAATGAAACAAAAATAAACTAGAGGGGGTGAAAATGACTTTTTACAAACTTAATATTAAAATAAAATTTTATAAAAAAGAAAAATATTTTTTTGATTATTTTATTATTTAATATTAATTAAAACTATTTAATTACTAATTAATATTTAACTTAATCTAAATTTAATATAATATTAAATAAAACTAAGAAAATGAAAATTTATTTTTTTTTAAAAAATTCTAAATTAACTTAAGGATAAATCTAAAACTAAAAATATATATTTTTGTCTTTATGTGAATTTAATATTAATTAATTACTAATTATAATTAATTAAACTAATTAACTAATTTAAATTACTAATATTACTAAAATGACTTAGATAATTAAGAAAACTTTTATATAACTAATTAACTATAGCAAGAATCCTAAAAAATTATAAAAAGTTTATAAAAATTATTATTAAACTATTTTACTAATTATTAACTTAATTACTAGTTAAAAACTATTTAAACTAATTTAATTAATAAAAATAGCAATTGAACAGTAAAAATTATGAAACTAATTTTTACAAATACTTTATGATATATAAAACCTAGGAAAAATATAAAAAGGTACTAGTGATTAAAATTAAACAGTAAGGGATTTTATTTATGGTTTTTAATCAAAACTAATTTAAATATTATTAATTATTATAAATACTAAATGAAAAGATAAAATTATGAAATTTTTTATATAAATACTATGCTAGTGCAGAAACCTAGGAAAAATATAAAAGTACTAAGTGCTTAATGAAAAAGTTGAAAAATAAGCTAAATAGCTAAAACTTCTTAAATAGAAGCTATCACTATTTTAAAAAGTGATGATTTTATGATTTTACTTTTTGAAAACTATTTATACACTGAAAATGAGTGACTTTTGTGAAAACAATTTTGGTGAAACTAAAAAATAAGCAATTTGGGAGCTTATGTTCCTGACAGGTTGGTATTTATGAGATTTTATGATGCAAAAGCCATCAATAAGCTATATAACAGGACACAAGCCAGAAAATAAGGTTTACACAACTTAAAAGGACTTAAATGAAATGAAATCAACAAGCAAAACACACTAAATAAGCAGTAATGAGCAAAGAAGCAAAATCCAAAACACTCAGAACCACACAGGTCTGTAGGTTTATGTAAGCTTGATTTTAAGCTTATCCAAGAAGCTAGAAGGCAAATGGATACTGGAACCAACAAGTATGGTGATGGGCTTTCCAAAAAGTCCAAACTCACAAGCTAACACTCACAGATAAGCTCTAGGTGAGCTTATGAACTTGGGGCCTTACACTGAAGACTCAGTATATGCTAAGGGTTGAGGCAAACTAAAAGCTACTAGCAGCCCTAGCAAATGAGCTTGAAAACACAAATTAAACCCTGGACCTTAAAGATGAGCTTGTGAGCTTTCCAAAAAGCCAAGAATCAAAAGGTGGGTCCTAATAATAAGCCCTATGGGAGCTTATGAAAATGGTACCAACTCTGTGACACAGGGGAGGTTTAACGCCAAATAGGCAACTTTGGGTGAGCTTATTTATAAGCAAATGATTACCAAAATCAGATTTTATTTTTTAATTATGTAAACAACCAACAAAATAACACAAATCAACAAAAACTTTAGATTTCCAATCCCTAATGAACGTTGTGCAAGATCTGGGAGATCTGGCCAAATTGACAGACTTGGAATTTTTGACTTTTGAGAAAATTGCACAAGTTTGACTTTTTTGAGATTAGACCTTGATTTGCTTACTGATTATGATATGTTAGGTTAAAATAAGATTAAATTAAGCTAAAACAACTACTTGTGAGCTAAATGAGTGATTATGGGCCTTAAAAAAACTTTGACAATGAAACTAAAATGGAAATTATGAGTGATTTTGACTTTTAACAAAACAAGTACTGGATTTTATGCTTTAATTGACCTAATACAACCCTAAGTGACAAGTAATACCAAAAGCATCAACACAAACACCCTAGAACATAGATGTCTCAGTAATCCCAAACACACCTTCAAACATATGATTTTATGATTTTCAAAGAGTTTGACAGATTAAGACCAAGAAATTGATTCTAAAGCTTATAATGTGATGCAGTAAGCAATTTTATGCACAGAAACAACAATACCAACAACAAATACACAAGAATCTCTAAGATGCTAATTTGGCAGTTGTGAGTGAATTATGAGCACAAATGGATTCTAGCAAACAAAGTCCTAATATTAAGCTGTATAATGACTAAGTAACTCTAAATAAGCATAAAATCATAAAGATAAGCAGTAATAAGCAAAGCTACAGTAACAATGGGAGAATGAGATTTTTGCTTACAATGTGCACTCCAGCCAAAGATCATGAACCAAGGACCACAAACACTTCCTAATGACTTTCCACAAAGTCTCTAACCCACTGCCATCCAGAATTTACAGTGCTCCAGCCATCTTCATTTTTTTTTATTTTTATTTTTTATTTTTTTTAATTTTTCACTGTATTTTTCTTGATTTTTTTGTATTTTTAATTTTTGCTACTAAACTGAGTTTTAATATTTCTAAAAGCTTTTATAAGCTTTATGAGAGCTTATATGAGCCTAAGAAGTCCAGAGTAACATGTATCCACACCACTTTACACTAAATGAGATTTTTGAAATTTGAAAAGTGCATAAACTAAGATTGGATAGAAACTTTGAAATTGAGATTACTTAAGGTTCAAATTACATTAGAAAAATATATTACAACATTTCTTTACTAAGTTCTACAAATAAAAAAGAGATTACAATAAAACGACACTAAATTTTACTAAAAAACTACACAGTGCTTCTCTGTCCTTTTTTTCCTTTTATAGGTGAGATTTAGGGTTTTGGAGGACCTCTGAGCATTTCCCACTTGAAATCTTGACCGTTGGATGCTTCAATTTTGATCTTGGCCATTGGTTGCTTTTGACGCCAAAAAAGGAAAGTGCAATTTGCCTGTTTTTTATAGCAAGAGGGGGTGGTGCATTTAATGCACTTTGGCTTGTTAGGTGATAGTGGTGTGGGCGGTGGAGGATGGATGGAGATGGTGGGGGGTGGTGGATGTTACAGTGGTTCAGGCAAGTTGGGGTGAAGAAGGAGGGAAAGGGGAAGGGTCAAAGGGGGGTTTGACTGGGGAAATAAATAACGGGGGTGTTTATTGGGGTAGGGGGAGTTGGGCCAGCAAAGGGTGATGGGCCAAGGAGTATAAGGGAGGGTTATGTTTGTTGGGTTTGTGTTTGTGTTTGGACTTGGATTTGGTATATGGGTTTATTAGTAATAACATGGGTCCGTTTGGTTTAGTAAGGATTTAAGCCCAAGGACCATTGATGTAATTTTTGAATTTTTGAGGGGCTGATGTTGTGATTTTTCCAAAGTATTTACAAGGGTGTTTCTTGCCAATGATGAATAGTACAAGGACCACAGTTGACTTTTCCACTTTTGAAATTTCCAGGGACCAAATCTACCAAATGTGAAACTTCAGGGACCAAACTTGTAAATTCTCCAAAATTTTCACCGAAGGATCATTTTTGCCAAAGTTCAATAACACAAGGACCATGATTGATAATTTCCAAAATTTTAATCCCAGGGACCATTTTTGACAATCTTGCAAAGTTCAGGGACCAATTTTGTAAACTTTTAAAACTTTTCACCCAGGGACCAATTGTGACAACTTGTGATTTTCAAATGACTTTGGTTGACTTTTCTTACAAAACAAATGCTCAGGGACTGAATTTGTCAAGTTTTGAAAGTTGAGGGACTGAAACTGCCAATTATGCAAACTTTGTTCGTTTTTCATTTGTTTTCAATCATTTTGCATCTGAAACATATAAAATACAATCCAGGGATATTTTCTGTATTTTGATGCATTTCTGAGTGTTTTTGAATGTTTTTGCAGTTCAGATAAGACAAAAATGATGAGTATTTACACACTCATCAATCCCCACACTAAAATATTGCTAGTCCCTAGCAATCTTTTATGAAAATTTAATGGATTTGATGTCTCTTTACCAAAAGCCATTACTTTTGGAGTAGCCAAATGTTTTAGTATGTTACTTTGGTACACTGATAACCAAATGATTTTGAGCAAACCATCAGCTGTCAACGGATTTGATTTGCCTTTACCAAAAGTCGTTTGCTTCTGGACTAGCCAACTGTTTGATAGAATAAGATTATCATCTTGGTGAGCTGATTACCAATTATGGTTTTCCACTGCCTTTACCACAAGCCATAATCTTGCGGGCTAGCCAACTCTTCACTATCAAGGATATGGTGAGCTGAATACCATACAATTTTTGGCAAATTGCAAGCCATAAACGGATTTGAGATATCTTTACCTAGAGTCGTTTGCTCTTGGATTAGCCAGTCCTTACGTGGGTTAGACATGGTGGAGTGATAACCATTTGTCGTGTTAGTGCAAAGCACTTCTACCATGAAATTTTTTTTGCCAAAATGGGGGTATTAGGGCACTAGAAGGTACAAATGTGATCAAATTCGCCAGAATTACCCCCCACACTATAAATGAATATTGCCCTCAATATTCAAAGTACCGGCTATTATGCCGACACTTTGAAACGTAAAAAGCTTAGATTGAGGCAAGTGTGGGAACACCATTTTTTTTGAAGAACTTATATACATGATAACAACAGCAGGGGCAACTCCCCCACACTTAGGTGTTAGAAAAGAGAAAGAAGTCAGAGACATGGGTGAAAACCCATGTTGTGCTAATGTTTTTTTTCACCGAGTCACTAGCTTGACTCGATCCCCGCATTCATTTGTTCTTGGGGAAAGTTTGAAGATCCAGGACAACCATGGGTGGTATGTCCTCTCCAAAGTAGTGCTTTAACCGATGGCGATTCACTTTGAAATTTGGACCGTCGTTTTGAGATAGCTCAACGGTACCATATGGATAAACTTTTTCAATTCACTTACCAGGTCAGGTTGCCTAAAAATCAAATGGGCTCTTCTAAAAATTAGCACTTAACTTTTCTAGGACTCGATTACCAACGTTGAAAATGCGGTTCTTTATTTTAGAGTCATGAATCTTCTTTGTCTTTTCTTTGTAGATCAAAGAGTTCTCGTAAGCCTGATCACGTAGTTCATTTAATTCATTCATTTGAACTTTACGATGATCACCCGCAGTTTGGATGTCAAAGTTAGCATGCTTCAAGGCCCAGTAGGCTTTGTGCTCAAGCTCGATCGGCAGATGACACGCCTTTCCGTACACAAGCTTGTAGGGAGTACACCTGATGGGTGTTTTATTTGCTGTACGGAAGGCCCAGAGTGCATCATCTAGTTTATCCGACCAAGAGGCACGGTTTTCACCTACGGTCCTCTCAAGAATCCTTTTAATACCACGGTTTAAAACTTCCACTTACCCACTTGTTTGGGGTGGATACGCGGTGGAAAGATGGTGAGTTACACCATAATTTTGCATGACTTTATCAAATTTGTCATTGCAAAAATGCGTACCACGATCACTAATAATGGCACGTGAAGTTCCAAACCTTGCAAACAGAGACTTCAAGAATTTAACAACTACTCGGGCGTCATTGGTGGGTAGAGCCTTCGCTTCGACCCATTTGGACAAGTAATCGACAGCCACGAGTATATACTTGTTCCCTCGAGTTGATACAAATGGCCCCATAAAATCAATGCCCCATACGTCAAATATTTCACAGACTTGGATGGCATTTTGTGGCATCTCATTCCTTTGTGAATTATTCCCGTGACGCTGACAAGCGTCACAAGTCTTGACAAAGTCATGAGCATCTTTGTAGATTGTGGGCCAGTAGAAACCGGAATCAAACACCTTCTTGGCGGTGTAATTTGGACTATGATGTCCCCCCGTGGGTCCATCATGACAAGCTTTAAGAATATCCATGGCTTCTTGGCCATGAACACACCGTCGGATGACTTGATCGGCGCAGATTCTGAATAAGTAGGGTTCGTCCCAGAAGTAATGTTTAACATCTTTAAAGAATTTATTTTTCTGTTGGGACGACATCCCTTTCACGACAAAGTTACCCGCATGGTAGTTTGCAAAGTCGGCAAATTATGGGGTAGTAGAGTCACCACAAAAAGAAACCGCATTGAGTGTCTCGAGAGAAAATGTTTCATTTATTTCCTTTCTCTCGAATACATCTTGGTGAGGGTTTTCTAATCGGGACAGATGATCAGCCGCTAGGTTCTCAGCTCCTTTTTTATCACGGATGATGATATCAAATTCTTGCAGGAGGAGAACCCATCGGAGCAATCTCGGCTTTGCATCTTGTTTGGCAAAGAGATATTTCAGAGCCGAGTGATCCGTATACACTATGCATTTGGTCAAGATTAAGTATGGCCGGAACTTCTCAAAAGCATACACCACGGCTAATAATTCTTTTTCCGTTGTGGTGTAATGAGTCTGAGCCTCAGTCATAGTTTTACTTGCATAATGTATAGGCTGAAAGTGTTTTGTTTTTCGTTGCCCCAAGACCGCACCTATAGCAAAATCACTTGCATCGCACATGAGTTCAAAAGGCAGGTCCCAATCGGGGGCAACTAAGATGGGTGCTTCGGTAAGCTTTTTCTTCAGAGTCTGAAAAGCTTCGATGCACTCGGGAGAGAAGATGAAAGGAGCATCTTTCTCAAGAAGATGAGTCATGGGCCGGGCGATTTTAGAAAAATCTTGTATGAATCTACGATAGAATCCGGCATGACCAAGGAAACTCCTGACACCTTTGACAGTGGTGGGAAGAGGTAATTTAGCAATGACATCAACTTTAGCTCTGTCGACCTCAATCCCGCTCTTAGAAATCCTATGGCCGAGGACAATGCCTTCTTTGACCATAAAGTGACTCTTCTCCTAATTTAGACAAAGATTGGTGTCTTCACCTATTAAGCATGTTTTCTAAATGGGTGACACATGATTGGAAAGAATCCCCAATGACCGAGAAGTCATCCATAAAGACCTCCATAGTTTTCCCGATCATATCGTGGAATATGGCCATCATACACCTTTGGAACGTACCAGGAGCATTACATAAGCCAAAAGGCATACGTCGGTAGGCAAAAGTTCCGTAAGGGCATGTAAAGGTGGTCTTTTCTGGATCCTTAGGATCAATGGGAATCTGAAAGTATCCCGAGAAACCATCTAGGAAACAATAGTACTCGTTTCTCGCTAATCTCTCGAGCATTTGGTCCATGAAGGGTAGAGGAAAATGGTCTTTACGGGTAGCGTCATTTAACTTTCGATAGTCAATGCACACTCGCCATCCCGTAACCAATCGAGTTGGAATCAACTCGTTTTCTTCATTTGTGACAACAGTAATGCCACCCTTTTTAGGAACGCAGTGAATGGAACTAACCCAAGGACTATCAGAGATAGGGTAAATCAATCCGGAATCAAGAAGTTTGATAACTTCTTGTTTGATAACCTCGTGAATTTTAGGATTAACCCTTCTCTGTTGTTGAACTGCTGGTTTAAAGTCATCCTCCATTAAGATTTTGTGGGTACAGAATTCAGGGTTAATACCCTTGATGTCGGAGAGTTTCCAAGCGATTGCTTGCTTGTATGACTACAAAACCTTTATGAGAGCAGCTTTTTCCTCATCTTTTAAGTCTTTTGCAATTATGACGGGTAATTTATCATCACCCTCCAAAAATGCGTATTCGAGATGAGGAGGTAAGTCTTTGAGTTCGACCTCGGGAAATTCATCAGTTTTCTCAACATATTTGATTTCCTCGTTATGAAGTTTTTGTGGAAGAACAGGAGGAGGAGAGGGGTCTTCATTCAACAGCTTCTCAAGGAGAAGGATATCCCTTTCCAAGTCAATCTCTTGGTTATCAATTCCCTCGAGAATCGAATCACTTTTGAAAAAGGCCTCTATTTCCTCTAAGATGAAATCACTTCCCTCAAACGGAGTCAGGGAAGTAGAAGAATTAGCAATGATAGGTTGAGAAGAGGGAGTGGGGTTTCCACTCAAAGAATTATCGGTGAAGCCAAGAATTTCTTGAGAATACTCTTCCGAAGAAACATCGATGACATCGATTCTGTTAATTTCCCCTGAGTCATAATTGGAAGAGTACCGCGAAGTTTGATCAAGGTTGAATGTGATGGCTTCATTACCAACACGTAGAGTGATTTCTTCATCAAAAACATCGATCAAAGCACGGTCTGTGGAAACGTAGAGGGGGGGGGGTGAATACGTTACCGTTTAAAAACTTTATTACTGTTGTATCAAATGTCCATTTTTAGCTTGTTCTAATATGAAAGATGTTACTTGTAGTTTATGACTAACATAATTTAAAACATGTTATCACACAAGTACAATCAACAAGTCACAACACAAACAATTACATAATGCAAACATCAAAGTAAAGCAATAAGTAAAAGGAAAGTGCAAACCGAACACGAGGATTTATAGTGGTTCGGTCACAGATCTTCTCTCCGCCCTACTCCACTCCTCGAGTACCCAAATCGAGAGTTACTTCATTAGATCAACAACCTCCCTTCTCGGCGGAGAAAACCTTACAATCGTCGTTTACACTTTTACCGACACTAAGCTAGATGTCGAGTTCTTTTACAAGGGTACAACCACTCCCGTTAGTTCTTTTACAAGGGTAAAACAACTCCCGTCGTCGCTTATACAATATTTCCGACACTAAGCTAGATGTCGAGTTCTTTACCAAGGGTAAAACCACCCCCGCTATGTTTTGTGGCCCAACATAAAAACCTTGTGTTTTATGGCACAAACACATAAACCATCTAAACTATATTGTGATGATACAATGATGATCTAAGACATAAAAGTCTAATGGATATGCATGCCTAATCTACATGAACTTCTTGAATAAGAAGTCTTCAATCATTGAGGATGTCAAGTGCCCTTGAATCTTCATATGTTGGAATGCTTTAATGAATGATGACTTCAAGATCTTTTAACCTTCTTGGTGTATCATGAAGTATGATATGCTTACAACAAAGATGAATGTTAGAAGCATTATGATCATTATAGAAAGGGTGACTAATGGGTGTTTTTACATGGTTTTCTACTACACTATGTGTGTGTGGATTTTCATCAAGTTTTCAAGTGAAAACAACTTGCTCTATTTATAGGCAAAACAAGTAAAGAAAACCATGTTCTTAAAACTAGCAAAGGTAAAAACCATGTTCTTAAACCACTACTATTTTAGTCAACATTGACAAGACTTTTAACTTAATGTTGACAAGACAAGACACATTTAAAAGGATACTTCCAAAGTGTGTAAGAACTTCATGGCAAGTCAAACACACAACATATTCATGAATGCATGATGTGACAAGACACATTTAAAAGAATACTTCCCTATTCATGAATGCATGATGTGACAAGACACATTTAAAAGAATACTTCCAAAATGTGTAAGAACTTCTTGGCAAGTCAAACACACAAATGTCACATCTAGTAAATGATATTTGACCAAGGTAATTTTCAAATATAATTTTTCATTTTATGAAAAATACATTTAGACAAATGTATATACTAACTTAAAAAGATAAGTTACTTGTATATGAAAAATATATTAGCTAGCTATATAATATTTAGTAAGTTACTAAAAATGTTTTATGTACTTATGTTGTTATAAGACACATTTTTATATATTGTAAACTTACTAATATTATCTAGACACCTAATGTGACACTTATTCTATTTGACCCCTAAAGTGCACTTTGACACTTAAAATACTTAAAGACCCTAAAAGTATTTTAGTCATTCTAAATGGTTGGTCAAGGGGTTTGATCATAATGCTACATAACAAACATGTACGAACCTGTGTTGTAGCATACGATGACTCGAGACGTTGAGAGGTGTTGAATGTTTGTTGAGACAAAGTATGATTACAAGTAACTTGTACATTTTACGTTATGTATCAAGTTATACGTTTGTCATCAATCAAAACAAACGAGACTGTATAGATTAAATATCGTAATATTTGCACTAACAATCTCCCCCTTTTTGATGATGACAAAATATGTAAACGTGATAGAACGTAAAATGTAAAAAGTTACTTGTGTCCGTATTACTTACTTGTATCCGCAACACACCTTCTACATTTCCTTCTCCGTTTACACTCTTCTCCCCCTTTTGTCGAAACAAAAAGGGGTGTGTCCTTGGAGTTAACTTAATTTCTCCCCGAAATGGCGAGCTTGCATCATCCCTAGTGAAGTTAATTCTTCAACTCCAATTTCCTAAGGTTGTTAGCGGATCCATGGATCAAATTAAGTTCCTTGACCTACATCAAGGTTAGTGTTGTGCAACATAAAAATTATACAAAAAATGCATGATGAATGAAATGCATGTTGGACTATGTTGACTTATCTCTTTCTTTTTGTCGAAACACAAAAGTGTGTCGAAGAATGAGAATAAAGATGAATGCATGCATGCTTCCCTTAGATTGTAGCTCCCCCTTGATCAATACTCCCCGTTGCTAGGGTCCCAACGTATATGACACAAGAAATAAGAAAGCTACAAAAACAAAGGTTAGTGCATGATTAACTCCCCCTTGATCAATACTCCCCGTTGCTAGGGTACCAACGTATATGATGCAAGGATAGGAAAGCTACAAAAGAAACAAAGGTTAGTGTATGATCGACTCCCCCTTGATCAATACTCCCCGTTGCTAGGGTATCAATGTATATGATGCAAGGATGAAAAATCCTACAAAACAAAAATTAGTATAATATAAGCTTTGTCTTTAGACAAACGTGTCCTATACAACAAAGTGTATAGAAGATGCATCATGAGTGTTTGATGGAGATTCCTCCTTGTTCGAAGGTCTCAAGAAGCACGTAAAATAAAAGAATAAAAATAATCGATGCAAAACTTCATCCTTAGATGAGTATGCTATATACGATTGATCGTATATAATGGTGAACCTACAATGAAAGAGTTAATGCAATATATTTCATCTCAAAGAAAAATAAGATGTATAATAACTCTTGCATAATGTATAGGCAGAGTAATAGTTTTACTTGCATAATGTATAGGCTGAAAGTGTTTTGTTTTTCGTTGCCCCGAGACCGCTCCTATAGCAAAATCACTTGCATTGCACATGAGTTCAAAAGGCAGGTCCCAATCGGGGGCAACTAGGATGGGTGCTTCTGTAAGCTTTTTCTTCAGAGTCTGAAAAGCTTCTATGCACTCGGGAGAGAAGATGAAAGGAGCATCTTTCTCAAGAAGATGAGTCATGGGCCGGGCGATTTTAGAAAAATCTTGTATGAATCTACGATAGAATCCGGCATGACCAAGGAAACTCCTGACACCTTTGACACTGGTGGGAAGAGGTAATTTAGCAATGACATCAACTTTAGCTCTGTCGACCTCAATCCCGCTCTTAGAAATCCTATGGCCGAGGACAATGCCTTCTTTGACCATAAAGTGACTCTTCTCCTAATTTAGACAAAGATTGGTGTCTTCACCTATTAAGCATGTTTTCTAAATGGGTGACACATGATTGGAAAGAATCCCCAATGACCGAGAAGTCATCCATAAAGACCTCCATAGTTTTCCCGATCATATCGTGGAATATGGCCATCATACACCTTTGGAACGTACCAGGAGCATTACATAAGCCAAAAGGCATACGTCGGTAGGCAAAAGTTCCGTAAGGGCATGTAAAGGTGGTCTTTTCTGGATCCTTAGGATCAATGGGAATCTGAAAGTATCCCGAGAAACCATCTAGGAAACAATAGTACTCGTTTCTCGCTAATCTCTCGAGCATTTGGTCCATGAAGGGTAGAGGAAAATGGTCTTTACGGGTAGCGTCATTTAACTTTCGATAGTCAATGCACACTCGCCATCCCGTAACCAATCGAGTTGGAATCAACTCGTTTTCTTCATTTGT
>LBNU01003229.1:134225-153105 GCA_014162995.1 Artemisia annua
TGGCACTTATTCTATTTAACACCTAAAGTGTACTTTGACACCTAAAATACGTAAAGACTCCTAAAGTATTTTAGTCATTCTAAATGGTTGGTCAAGGGGTTTGATCATAATGCCACATAACAAACATGTACGAACCTGTGTTGTAGCATACGATGACTCGAGACGTTGAGAGGTGTTGAGACAGAATATGATTACGAGTAACTTGTACATTTTACGTTATGTATCAAGTTATACGTTTGTCATCAGTCAAAACAAACGAGACTGTATAGATTAAATATCGTAATATTTGCACTAACAATCTCCCCCTTTTGATGATGACAAAATATGTAAACGTGATAGAAAGTAAAATGTAAAAAGTTACTTGTGTCCGTGTTACTTACTTGTATCCGCAACACAACTTCTACATTTCCTTCTCCGTTTACAATCTTCTCCCCCTTTTGTCGAAACAAAAAGGGGTGTGTCCTTGGAGTTAACTTAATTTCTCCCCGAAATGGCGAGCTTGCATCATCCCTAGTGAAGTTAATTCTTCAACTCCAATTTCCTAAGGTTGTTAGTAAGGCCAAAAACTCTCTGGCCCGTCATGAGTAACTTCCAATTTCTTCACTTCATTTGTTCCTGACGTCGTCACGTTGAAGCTTGTGACGCCGTCACCTTGTGTGCACTTTAGGGTCTTTTGAGATTTTGTTGTTTTCCGCACTTTTTCACTCCGAAAACGCCCGAAAATGCTTCTTTCGTGATTTTCTCCTCAAAAGTACCTAAAATGAGAAAAGAAACGACTTTGGGTGAAATCCGATCAAATAATATACGAATTAGGACTCAAACTGACCCCTAAAAATGTAACATTTTTCGTCTCATCATCCCCCTTGATCAATACTCCCCGTTGCTAGGGTCCCAACGTATATGACACAAGAAATAAGAAAGCTACAAAAACAAAGGTTAGTGCATGATTAACTCCCCCTTGATCAATACTCCCCGTTGTTAGGGTACCAACGTATATGATGCAGGGATAAGAAAGCTACAAAAGAAACAAAGGTTAGTGTATGATTGACTCCCCCTTGATTAATACTCCCCGTTGTTAGGGTACCAACGTATATGATGCAAGGATGAAGAATCCTACAAAACAAAAATTAGTATAATATAAGCTTTGTCTTTAGACAAACGTGTCCTATACAACAAAGTGTATAGAAGATGCATCATGAGTGCTTGATGGAGATTCCTCCTTGTTCGAAGGTCTCAAGAAGCACCTAAAATAAAAGAAGAAAAATACTCGATGCAATATATTTCATCTCAAAGAAAAATAAGATGTATATATATATATATATATATATATATATATATATATATATATGTATATGTAAATGATATAAGCGACTCAAGGTAGAGACCCATGATATCAAAGATCTCATGAGGTGCATTCTTGTAGAAAGAAAAACCATCATAAGAAAAATAAGGTGTATTTTTCTAATAAGAACTACAATAAAAACGTGAATATAATATGATAGAAACCCAAAAAAAAATGCCTAGAATGAAGACATGAGGTTGAAATGCTCAATATTGGTGTTAGTTTACTAGTGTTGGTGATTGTTTACTAGTAAGTGGTGCTAATGTAGGTGTTGGTTTACTAGAAGGATTCATGCGGTGATAAATCGGTAGATGACCCAAGGTTGATAAAAGTAGTTTTCGCTAATCATGGCGGTGATGATTGGTGAAAGTGATGATGGAAGATGGTGGTGTAGACAACTATTAGAAACTCATGTGTACAGCAATTGCTATATCGAAAGATAAAGATAGAACATATCGACTCATGCAATTCTAAAATTCACAACTTGAGGGATAAACAACTATGACTTGATCATCTACCAAAGATGATGTATCTTGCCATAATGCATGTTTGAATGGAATTGAAAGGAAGTGATAACAATGAGAGGATGAAAATGAAATCATAAGATGCTAAACACCTGTATGAGAATGAAAATGACATCATAAGATGCGAGAGTGTTGATTAGACCAAAATGTTAAGAATGAGAGTTTTGATTAAAATATCGTTTGCACTTACAATGACGTGCATGATATGTGTCAAGGAAGAAAAAGGATGAGATCCTATGATGGTGTTCTAGACAATGAAGTTGTGAAGTCCTAGTTTTGAGAATAATCCTAGACTTCATTGCTTGTTGGTTGTGGAAATGAAGAACTTTGTCGAACATATGATGTGTTTTTCACTTGATGAGTTATTAGGGGTGAAAAGGGCTTGAAATATTAAAAAGAGAAAATATCAAAGGCTTGAAGCACTTGTGGCTTTGTGAATCGACTTTAACCAAATGAAGTGTACCTATGTGTTGGTATTTCAGGGTGTAAGAAACATGAGTAGATGTTCTTTAAATACAATTTGACAAAATACAAATATGTGAATGAATTTCTCTCCTACTCAATAGGTGGACATCCAACATATTGTGTAGGTTAATGTAAGCGATGAGCTTAGTGAAAGCGATGAGCTTTGTGAAATTGAATGATTTTGAAGTGTTTAGGGATGTTGATTAGCATACAAAGAACTTTATCCTTGAAGTCATGTAGCTCTTCTCTATCAATGCGAGATGATCGCATGAAGAGGCATGTGGTTTTCTCAAAGGAGGTGGAAAGGATTAGAATATTGGTATGGAGGTGACGATGAGTGATTTTGAGGATTGAGGTTAGGAGACTCTTTGTGAATGTGGGTAATCATTAATGGATGATTGGGAATCATGGAATTTTGAGGTGCTTTGTTTGTTGACGACTGAAGGTGAATGTGTGAAATGAGGTGATGGTGACTTGACAACACTTGAAGCTTGTATATCTTCTTTGTGTTCTTCACTTGCTAGAAAGTGGAAAAGACGCATTTCATAATGAAATTCACTTGACTTTCGACTACATAGACAACTATGACAATGAGTGTATGGATATGACAATTGCCCTTTGTTTCAAAGAGCGACACAAGGGTGAATATAAGTTTATGTATCATGAAAGATGGTTTAACCTTAATGGGTTAGGTTGTAGTGGGGATGACACACTTGTTTGGTTACATGGTGTAATCTTCTTGTGAAGATGACAAGGTGTATGATATTGACTCTTGGTTTCTTTGAGGGCATGGAAGTGGTGGACGACTCGATATTGGTAGAACAAAGCATAACTCGGTTTTTCATTTCACATTGGTGGTTTAAGGTTTTAGTGATGAAAGGTTATGAGGGTGATTTGATCATCAAAGACCAAGAGATGTGTTAGTGTGTGATAATGGAATATGTTAAGAACGTTCTTAAGAAAGCTCTTTGGAACAGGAATCTAAGTGAAATTACTAACTTCAATAGATCTTGTGTATGCTCTAGAGATGTGTCGGATTAACCGTGGATGTGCACAAGGTTTGAACTAGATTATGAGCAAGGTTTGGTTATGATGAACGCTTAAAAGGAAATAGACACATATGGTGTCTTTCAATAAGTAAGATTATCACGTGGAATAAAGTCACCATGCTTATGAAAACAAGAATGACCAGATGATGAGGAGGCTCTAGATCCTAGAACTTGCAGATGTTGATTTAAGATCATTAGCCCAATGAGGTATAATGAAATCTCATGTAACACAACCGTTCATGTTCAATGATAGAATGACATATAGAATATACAATATCCTTTTAATCATGATGAAAACTTGACGCATGATTTCTTAGGCATAATGTCTTTCAAAACATCATGTTTTCCTAAATAAAGATATGAAGCCAAAGTGTTTGAACCGGATAGTCCTATCCTAAATATATTTGGTCTCAAGATTATAATCACTAGATGATGACAAGAGGAATTCACTCGAGTTTCTTATGTATACTCCTCAAGAGTCATTGTTGCTCAGGGTGTATGAGGTTGGCTTTGAGATTGCATTTTAACATATGTTGTTAAAATGTTGATTTGAAGTTTAATGAAACATGTGCAGAAGTTAAAAGTATTACTAATACTTTGATAACTTGTGAAATCGGAACTACTTAAATCTTGTGTAATTGAGTGTGCGCTTCATGCTCATTTGATGGTGAAGGTTCTAATCCTATAGGTGGTAAAGTATGGTTGAGTTTGTTAAACGAGTGTTTAGACAAAGGGTTTTTTGAGCAATGCACTCAATGGATTCAAATGAAGATAAGGATGGTGGATTGGTTTATCTAGGTGGTTTCTCTTCTAGTGTGTCTAATGAAGGAAGTGGTGATGTAGAGGTTTGTTGTGCTAAGGAAGCACTTTAAGTTTCATAGATGTAGAAAGTGAGGAAGGATGAATCCTAATTTGTTGTGATCCATTGGTTGGTACAACTAGCGGGTGTTTGCTCATGTTTGTGAAGCTTATGGGCTGAGATATATCACAAGGTGAATGTGATGAGATGATGGTGAAAGAACAAGTGAACTTAAGTGCTAAATGTTTAAGGATGAAACCCTATTGACATTCGTTTTTGTTCCTATTGATTTGGAGAGTACTATGATAAGTGTTCTAGTTGTGATGAGTGTTTTAACAAACATTGTTAAAATACTTGGGTGTTGATTTTTCGGATATGACTTTTAATGACTACGGTAGTAAGTCAAGTTTACTTGAATATTTTGAATGAAATACTTAATTTGTCAATCCTACTTAGTTGAGATTGGATAGCATAGAAGGATGGCAAGACTCGATAATACATCTATAACTTAAGAGTAATTTATGACTTGATGTAAATCCTTATTGTCTTGAAGGATGACACATTATTTTAATGTTAACCAATTGAGGTAACATATGTAGATACAAGACAATATCTATAGTCATAAGTTAGACGTGATTTAGATATTATATGTAATCTTTGTAAATAATGAGTCTGGATTAGTTAAGGAGTTGTCAAGTTACTAAATAAGTGAGGCTAATGGATGAAGGGTGAGTTAAGGATGGAAGAATGTAGTATCTGTAGGTAATTATCACAAAACATTTGTGTTAAGGGACCCACGGATGTCAAGGAACCAAATAAAGGATTCCTTCCTTTTGTAGAAAGGTTCCTTGGGTTGTTTTTAGAGAGTTTTGAAATTATGGCGGGAGCGATGATCCTATTGGATGAAGTGTACTAAGATAGTCCTAATATTGGTGATAAATACTAAGAAGTATGTTGGTAACAAGTAGGGTTCCTAAGGATTGCTGAAAAAGTTCAAAAAAAATTAAAAAGTCAAATATAGCTGTTCAACCGGCGGAACCCTCAGAATACACAGGCGGAACCCAGTTTTTGGTTCCGCCTGGTCCGTTGGGCCAAATTCTGGAGTACCCAGAAAACACACTGGCGGAACCCAAAATTTGGATCCGCCAGTTCCGCCAGGTCTGAAAAAAAGTGGCATTCCACTATTTTGACCATCGAGACGATTTTCAAATTTTTCGAAAACTCCTAAAAACAAAACTTTATACCATATCTGATTAGGAAATGTAAGAAATGGATGTAGAAACACTCTTACCGATAGACTTTGACCGGGGGCTAGCGAATTTCACTATACTTAGTGAAATATCCATAAACTTGAAAATTTGACAACATCCCAAATGTTGTCTACCTGCATATCCGTTAGTACTAGACAATGTACAAAGATATCAAAATATCCTAGAAGTACATATATCCATGAAACACATTGTTTAACTACCAAATAGTTCAAATTTCAAGTAGTGCCAAACACTCCTTAACAATGGATATTTATTGACTTCCGAAACTCGTTCAAGTATCCTAATAATACTTGGAACATATGCACCTAATTAGATGTGATAGATTAAAACCAAAAACACATATTCTAACACATGTTAGCATATAGATTAAGCCGAGGATTATGAGCTTACGATAAATGAAAATTAAGCCAAACATGGAAAATTGATAACAACAAAGTGTTATCATCCAAACATGATACGGTTAGTTTACATGATCAATCAAAGATAAGTTTCTATCGTACAGCACGACACATTCATTAAACATCATTATAGAGGCATGTATACCAAACAACGTTTTACAAGAATACTACATGTTTAAAAATGTAGTGACTCATTTAGACGTGTGACCATATTCCAAGATATTTAATTAGTATTTCTTAATTCTCATTCCTAAGTGAATTATGCAAAATAATCACATAACATATGCAAGGAAGAATATCTAAATCAATAAGCAATACAAACACAAATTTTCAACTTAGTACACACAATCTAGCAAATATCTTATTGTGTATGAACTTGAAATCGACAAACAAGCAAATGAATATCATGACAATATTGACACTCATGAATCACAAATAAACAAAAGCAATCACAACTTTCAACAAGCAAACAACATGTATGCAAACAACTTAAACAAGTAGTCATATTAGCATAGCATAAAAAGAAATATACTTTTCGTCACTTTGCGTTTAAATATGACGATGTCTGCCAAGCTTGATGAGTTTCCTTTGTATATATGAATATCACAAAATTCTTTAGTTTCAAATAAAATAATTTCAATGTTCAAAGGATACTAACTTATATTGCCTAACTCAAAAGTTTAAGTTTCTACGTCAAAACGAAACTTGATATTTTGAACACATTGAAGTATTTGGTTTAATATTTTGACTTCAGTTTAGATTCAGGCAATAAAAACATTTTTAAAAGAAAGTAGACACAATTCCCTTCAAATTGATAGGTGGCGCGACTCCTACGGACTTACGGTTAATTAGTTATGAATTTTTGAAGTTTACAAAAAAATTTGACTGTGCAGCCAAGGAACCTTCATCCAAAGGGCAAGGAACCCTTCTGAGGGGTCCGCGAGTTCCGCGGGTCTGCTGTAACAAAATTTTATATAATGCTAAAAACATGTATTTCGCATAGCGAAAATGTGTAGGACTTACTAGATTAGTAAGTTAACATTTAATACAACTATTTTAACATCATTTCTTCTTATGTGACTCATCTAATCATTTACGGAGGTGATTATTCAACTAAATTTTTAGTTAACCCAAACACTCCTTTTTAAAACCGTATTTTACGTTCATTAGCTCTAACCACATAATTTGACTCTTACAAATTTTAAGAAATGTTTTCTTTTATTTTTCAAGGACACCTTCAAGCTTGTATACAAAGTAACATTTAACCACAAAATTTCTAAGTATACTTTGCGAAACATTTTTCATATTATATTCCGCTTCAATGGTAATTTGATACATGGATCGTACTCCATTTTAAAAACCATTTGTTTTGAAAATAAGAGCTACGAGGCTCTGGTACCATTTGTGAAAACGTAGAGGGGGGGGGGGTGAATACGTTACCGTTTAAAAACTTTATTACTTGTTGTATCAAATGTCCATTTTTAGCTTGTTCTAATATGAAAGATGTTACTTGTAGTTTATGACTAACATAACTTAAAACATGTTATCACACAAGTACAATCAACAAGTCACAACACAAACAATCACATAATGCAAACATCAAAGTAAAGCAATAAGTAAAAGGAAAGTGCAAACCGAACACGAGGATTTATAGTGGTTCGGTCACGGATCTCCTCTCCGCCCTACTCCACTCCTCGAGTACCCAACTCGAGAGTTACTTCACTAGATCAACAACCTCCCTTCTCGGCGGAGAAAACCTTACAATCGTCGCTTACACTTTATCCGGTACAAAGCTAGATACCGAGTTCTTTTACAAGGTACAACCACTCCTATCGTCGCTTATACAATATTTCCGACACTAAGCTAGATGCCGAGTTCTTTACCAAGGGTACAACCACCCCCGCTATGTTTTGTGGCCCAACATAAAAACCTTGTGTTTTATGGCATAAACACAAAAACCATCTAAACTATATTGTGATGATACAATGATGATCCAAGACATAAAAGTCTAATGGATATGCATGCCTAATCTACATGAACTTCTTGAATAAGAAGTCTTCAATCATTGAGGATGTCAAGTGCCCTTGAATCTTCATATGTTGGAATGTTTTAATGAATGATGACTTCAAGATCTTTTAACCTTCTTGGTGTATCATGAAGTATGATATGCTTACAACAAAGATGAATGTTAGAAGCATTATGATCATTATGGAAAGGGTGACTAATGTGTGTTTCTACATGGTTTCCTACATATCTATGTGTGTGTGTTTTTTCATCAAGTTTGCAAGTAAACCATGAACTCCTATTTATAGGCAAACTTACAAAGGGGTTTTCCAAACCATGTTCCAAAACTAACAAAGATAAAACCATGTTCCAAAACCATGTTCAAGATCGTCTAAGTCAACACACAATATGTCAAATCAAGATTAAATGACATCTCTTACAAGATCTATGATACATCTTACATGATCTTTGACCAAGATAATTTCCAAATATCTTTTTATATTTATGTCTAGTCTAATCAAGATGTTTCCAAGTCAACTACAATCTATGACACATCTTACATGATCTATGACAAAGATATTTTCCATTTTATGAATAATACATTTAGACAAATGTATATACTAACTTAAAAAGGTAAGTTACTTGTATATGGAAAATATATTAGCTAGTTATATAATATTTAGTAAGTTACTAAAAATGTTTTATGTACTTATGTTGTTATAAGACACATTTTTATATATTGTAAACTTACTAATATTATCTAGACACCTAATGTGGCACTTATTCTATTTAACACCTAAAGTGTACTTTGACACCTAAAATACTTAAGGACTCCTAAAGTATTTTAGTCATTCTAAATGGTTGGTCAAGGGGATTGATCATAATGCCACATAACAAACATGTACGAACCTGTGTTGTAGCATACGATGACTCGAGACGTTGAGAGGTGTTGAGACAGAATATGAGTACGAGTAACTTGTACATTTTACGTTATGTATCAAGTTATACGTTTGTCATCAGTCAAAACAAATGAGACTGTATAGATTAAATATCGTAATATTTGCACTAACACGGCCCGTTCTTAGGAATCGCCTCCCTAAAATGAGAGGAACCCTCGGGTCTGCATCGAAATCAACAATCACGAAATCCGCCGGAAAATGGAACTTTCCTACTTTCACAAACACATCCTCAGCAATGCCGAGGGGACGAGATATTGAACGATCTGCAAGCTCGAGAGTCATGCAGGTAGGAGTGAGTGCTGGAAGAGAAAGTTTCTTGTAGACTGAGTGAGGCATCAGGTTGATGCTTGCACCAAGATCGGCCAAGGCAAAGCATTCAACCATTCCCGGGAAAATGCAAGGAATGAGGAATTTACCGGGATCTCCCAGCTTTTTGGGAAGCTGTTTCAACAAAACTGCATAGCAGTTCTCGTTTAATGGAGTTTTTGCCATCTCAAAGAGTTTTTCCTTGTTGCTTAACAAGTTCTTGATTGTTGATGCAAACTTGGGCATCAGAAGAAGAGCATCCACAAAGCTTATATCAAAATGTAGTTCTTGAAAGATTTGGAAAAATTTGTCCATTTGGTGACTGGCTTTTTCGCGGAGCTTTTGATCGTGTAAACGTGAAGGATAAGGAATTGAAGTTTTAGGGCTGGGTTTTTCAACGGGAGCTACTGGAGGTTCAAAAACAACTCCAGGTTTGGTTTTGGGTTTCGGGACCAGGACAACTTGAGGGTGGACGTCATCGGTACCTCCGTTTTTAGTAGGAAGTTCCGTGTCCGTGGTAACCTCAGGTTCACGTTCCGCTACCTTGGTAGGAAGAGAAGAAGAGGTAGCAGGAGCCGTGGGTCCATTGTATGAAACTCCACTTCGGGTGGTGATCGCCTTAACATCGCCCCTCGGGTTAGCGACCGTGTTGCTAGGAAGAGTTGCTGAGCCCGAGGGTCGATCATTTAAAGACTTCTTAAGTTCAGAGATTTGGCTGACCAATAACCAATTTGTTTCCTCTTGTGATTTCATGAATTGTTTCAACAACTCATCGGAGGAAGATTGGGGTTGAACAACGTTTTGATTTTGGTTAGGAAAATTTTGAGCACGGTTGTTTTGAAAATTTCCTTGATTGTAGTTGTTATTACCCTGAAAATTATTTCAATGAAAATTACCCTGATTATGAAAATTATTACCGTGATTACCATGACCTTGATTTCTTTGAAAATTTCCTTGGTTTTAAAAGCCCTGGTTTTGACCGGAATTAAAAGTCCCTTGGTTTTGGAAACCTTGGTTCATTCGATTTTGGTTCTAATTTTGATTGAAATTTTGGTTCCGGTTTTGAGCATTCTGGTTTTGAGATTGATTGAAACCGGGAGGTCCAAGGTAATTGTTAGAACGATAGCTTAAAAGATTACGGTCCCCCTGTGGTTGGTAAGAGTTACCCCTGCATTGTAGGAACCTTGAGCAGCATATACGTTCTCATGAGCGAAGCCACCGGTGGCTGGGCACTCAATATATGGATGTGGACCACCACATGTTTCACAACTTTGACTGACAGCTCTAACTTGATGATTTTGATTCGTCTGGTGCATCCGTAGAATCGCAGTGGACAAATCATCTGGTGAGAGCAGTCTTTTCATTTCAGGCTGGAGTGACAGATTTACATGACTCATTTCTCTCGGCTGAAGAATCCCAATAATTATGGTGGGCAGTCATGTTTTCAATGAGATCGTAGCACTCCTCGGGGGTCTTTTTCATAAAGGTCCCACCAGCAGCAGCATTGATCGTGTCACGATGACGAAGAGTCAAACCATTATAGAAGGTGTCTATGATGGTGACAAGAAGCATATTGTGATTAGGACAACAATTAATTGCAAGCTTATAGCATTCCCATTCCTCAAATAAGGACTCATCGGGAAGCTGTCTGAAGTTGCTAATATCATTTCTCCATTTTGTTACCATGGATGGTGGAAAATATTTTGCTAAAAATTTGGTAACCATTTCATCAAAAGTGTGGATCGAATTCTTCGGGAGACGATCAAACCAGGCAGTAGCATGATGAGTGAGAGAATATGGAAAGAGGTATAAGCGAAGGCCGTCATCGGTGACACCATTCTGCTTCATACTCTGGGTGACGGTCAAAAATTTATCGAGATGCTTATTTGCATCGTCACCCGGTAAACCGTGGAACTGACACGAATTCTGGACTTGCTGGATCATGTGGTGCTTGAGTCCAAAATCCGTGGAACTGATAGTGAGTGGTGCAATGGGTCCTCCCCTCCCCTGCATAGTAGGCTGACACAGCTCCTCCATCGTTCGGAGATCGGGAGCTGCATCCCCAGTTTCAGATTTGGGAGGGGGTGGAGGGGGTGGTGGGTCATCGTCAGGCATATTAACGGATATTTCTTCAGCAGCAAGCAATTCAGCTATGCTCTTTTGACGATTCCTTCTGGAATGGGAACGAGTGCGCATGCACTAAAAACAATCACAATCAAAACAAGACCGAGGCAAAACGACAATGAACTTAAACCAATAACCACAATATGAATGGCTTCTTTGAAAAAGGTACACCAATTCACAAGAGTACAATGGCAAGTTTTAATCTTTTGTTTGGGAACTTATTAATGGTCATACTCCCAGTTGGGTAGTTGATGTGCGTTTTGTTAGTGCAAGTTTTAAATTTATAAAGGTGAATTACCGAATCTAGAAACAACACATACGAGCAAGTGTACTCGTCCGTTATAGCAAGATATGATGGTAAGTCGGGATCGTTCGCAGGGATTTGTGAGTGAATCAAAATATTAGTTCTAAAAGTAAATCTCTAATCGTAAGCAAATAAGATAATAAGCAAATTCAATAATTTAAAAACTACACTTGTTTAGACTAGTTTTGTACTCAATGACACACATGATTGTGATAACTTTTGATATCATGTTGGTTGTGATAATTAGATGGTGGTCTAATCTATTGTTTCTACAAGTTAAACTTCGTCAAGATTTTAGTTCATAAAAACAAGCTTTAAGTGTAAACCAATCAATTCAAGATCAATCAAAGGTTCATAAGGTATGGTTATCTTAAACACAAGAATAAACTCTCATTATAAATCAAATACTCTTAGGAAATGGTCATTACAAAAGGTAACTCATTCATAGACAAACAAGTTACAATTGTCTATAAACATCTAAACTTTCGTCCAATTAAAGGTTTACAAACAATCCGATTTGATGTTATAAAAGCATTCTCATTACAATCATACTTCTTGTTTCTTTGTTTAGTCAAGAATAATTATGGTGAAAAACAATCATTCATAGACAAATGATTATAACTAGTTGAATAATAACAAATCTTTCGACCCTTGAAACTATTATCAATTAGTTAACCTTGACTCAACAAATGTCACTATGAAACTTAAGGTACAATTGGTTCTTAGGATTGACTTGAAATTGAATTAAAACATGTTATCACAATCATAACTATCACTAAGCATAAAACATCATCAAAACAAGTGTAAAAAGGTTACTAGCTACTCATAGCAAACATGCAAATAAACTCAGAATATTTAACATAAGAATCCATGGTTTTAAGTCTTACAATGCTTTGAAATTGATAACAAATGACAAGGTATTGATAACCTAAGTATTGGTGATGATTTCTTGAGATTTTGGCCTCCAAATGTTGCTTCTTTGGTTCTCCAAATGTTCCTGGTTCTTTCTGCACGAATTTTGCCTTCTTTGAGAGCTTGATGATGATAATAATTGAGAGTAATGATGAGAGTAATTGTTCTCTTGAATTGTGTCTTGAATGGTGTACTCTAGAGGTCCTTTTAGGCTTGTCAAATACTCCTAGCAATCAATAGGAACATAAATGCTAGAACTTGGACAACAAGACACTAAGAAGAGCCTAGAACTTTGAGACAAAAGGCCAAGATTCGTGCACAAAAAGTTATACTTCTCAGCAGAAATGTCCATCCGATCGGTTGCGGGTTGCTACCGATCGGATGGGAGTGGTAATAGTGGCTATCCGATCGGTTGTACTCCAACCGATCGGATGGTAGGTTCTGGTTGATTTTGACTTTGACTTTTCTTGCGTATTCCTTCATGCACTCTCCACACTTGATTAACTCTGAACTTGGAACTTTGAAATGACAAAACTTAGGTTCTCCTTATGAAATACTTCACAGATTTGGACTTTGAGCTTGGGAATCTTCGTGTAATCGCATATACTTCATTTTCTTCACTTTTTCTTCATTTTTCCCACATTTGGCTACATATGCTACATGTAGGATACTAGTTAACATCACAAACACAACTATACTTGTGGTTGGCTCGTTGAAAGTAAGAAAGAAAGAAAGAAATTCTAGAGAGAGAAAGAGATGAAGCCTTGAGAGAAAACCAAAAAAAGAAAAAGAAAATGAGATTATGAGAGAAGGCTTACCCTCTCCAAGGATGGAGAGGGGTTTATATACATGGGTTTTGCCACTAGGGCGTGCCACTTGGGCTGCGGATCAGGTATACAGTGGGTAAAGACCCGTCCTTCTTCCGCGAACTAATCTACATCTAAACTACGTATAACTAACTAATGTAACTACTACGAGCTAAACAACGCTTAATCATGTCTGGGGTGACCGAATCTTTCTTATACAAAAATCGTGTTCCTAACAATCTCCCCCTAAGAGAGGTCACCCTTTAGTTCTGTATTCTTGAATTCTTGCATTGAGATCTTTGTAGATTCTTTTGTGGCTCTTAGTTGTTAATTTTTCATTGATGATCGACTCAAGATGACTTCCTTGATGTATATGATGATCTTTTGACTTTTGTTCTTTGCTTTTCATCCATATAATTAGCTTCACGTCATCTTTGAGTGTATGTGTCTCTTTGTGATGTAGTGATTATCTTTGTGATGTCATGCTTACACTTTTCTGGATCATGATCTTCTGCATCAGAGTTGAGGAAGCATTGTCGAAGCCCATTCTTTGATCATGATATCTTGAGTTATGATGTTGAAGTGTAAGCATGTGATGATGAATCTGCATCTTTTCAGTAATCGGCCTCAATCGTCAACTTCTTTGTCTTTGGAGAGTATACGCCTTTCCAACATGCTCATACATCTTTGTTGAGTAGATCTTCATGGTTGAAAAGCTCTGACGACTCCTTGTAGATGTTGGTATGAGCATGTGGAACTTGAGTGATGGTGGTGATCACAGTACGTAAGGTATGTTGAGCTGCATAAAACATGGTTAGTAATAAACATACCGGCACTTACAAGTTTGGACTTCGAGATTGTCAACAGCATAGTGTGAAGATTTTCTCTAATCCTTACCAAGGCCGTTCCTAATCGAATGCCCCCGAAAGGGCTTTCACTGACATACCGAAGTACACCAACGATTAGGTGAGTCGCTGGAGATCACCCCACGACTGTAGACCTTTTGGAACACCACCGAACACACTAAGCGTAATCCACAAGAGATTACCGAAAGGGCTGCTTGATGTTGACCCTGGCAGGAGTTTCCACTCAATCATCGGGAAATACTTATGTGTATTCCCTCATAAGTGTTCTTGGCAGATTGCTAAGATCTGCGTAGGACTCGAAATATTAAACCTGGTGTCCTTAATGTTGAACCACCAGTGTATAAGTATCAAGTGTACCTATGAGATCTTTTGATGCATCTCTTGGCTCTAGACTCGATAAGTGCACATTGGTTATCCTATGCGGAGACTAGGGAGGGGTCTCCTGTTTCAATATCAACTAGCTCTAAGAGACTAGTCGATAGTTTACACCGGTTCCCCGTGAGAATGAAACAAGCTCTTTTAAGAGAACTTGAGTGGCTGGAAGGTTTAGTGCAGTGCGTCACTGGGTCCATGACGTCTTTATCTTCAATACCGATGTTACCTTGGTAACAATCAGTAGCATATGAATTGAACCCGGTTTCTGCCCTAAGGTTGAATAATTGGAGGGCTATTTCTTTTCACCCTTTCTCATTTCATTTCTTTTTAATTCTTCAACCCCTTCAGTGCTTACCGAGACTTCATTTACTAGAACCTTGTTGGGTTTGTTCCAGTCCTAGCTCAGTCTCAGTCGGCACTCTTCCCTTTCTCACTTTTCTCCTTTTTTCAATCATTCCTAAGGACTTCTAATCTATCTATTGGATTGTCCCTGGGAAGATCCCTCCGGTTCTGGTGGATCATGGGAACATATACCTAACCTTACCATCCTTATAACTCCATGCATTAAATTAAAGTGGTCGGTCTTTTGGTATTTTTCCACATTCGCCATATAACCAAATCCATTGAAAATTCTCTCAAGGTGTTTATGATAAAGAAACACATTTTTGTTAACACCTTGAGAGTTTTATCATTTTTCAAATGCTCCCCCTTAACATGTGCTTATAGGAAGAAAGAAATTTGCACATGTCGG
Organism: Artemisia annua; assembly: GCA_014162995.1. Lineage (NCBI taxonomy): Eukaryota > Viridiplantae > Streptophyta > Magnoliopsida > Asterales > Asteraceae > Artemisia > Artemisia annua. Next base: position 149,481 of record LBNU01003229.1, read on the forward strand.
GGTGAGTTGCACTTATTTGAATTGATCGGCTCTTAATAGACATATACCCGAGGGACACGTTTACGTTGCTTAGTTAAAGGGATCCATTATCAGTTTTTAGGTGATAACTAGCCCTAATAACTAACTTGTAGTTGTTAACATTCCTTAAAAAGGAAGTTAGACCCGTCAAAGTATATATCTAAGAAGAGTTTCTCGAAACGGTACTATCTACTTTGACCAGTCCTCTTCGAGACACGTTTACATCACTGGTTAGACCAGCTTGAAATTATTACCCGGCCAGGACTAGTCTTTTCGATTCATGACTTTTCATGTTTCGTCAATCCATGAGTCAAATACTGAGTCATAAGATATTCACGGTTTTTACTTGAATTTGTAAAAACCCGCGAAAGACTCTAAGTCACTTGCTCCCCCTCAATATGTGCCCATTGATTGAATCAGTTTTGAAAAACTTTGGCACATACGGGTGAGCTTGCAAAAGAGATCATTTATTCATCATTTTAAATCACTTGCTCCCCCGCAATATGTGCTTTGTTCATACTTCAAAATCTTTTAAAATTTTAGCACATAAGGGAGCGATCTTTTGAGTCCACAACATCTTTATAATTTCAAAAACATCACATTCAAATGATGAATTCAAAGCTCAAGTTCTGAAAAAGGGTTTCACCATTGCAGCATTAAAGAATGAGCTAAGAAAACATCACATTCAATCACTTGCTCCCCCTTAATATGTGCTTTGATTAAAATCCAAAATCTTTAAAATTTTAGCACACAAGGGAGCGTTCTTATAAGTCCAAAAGCATCTTTATGAGTCCAAAACATCACTTTTAAATCAGTTTTTATATTTAAATCACATTCTCTCCCCCGATCATAAAATTTAAAATCTTTTGAGATTTTGTGATCTCAATGGATTTAAATGATTTTCGAAAAAGCTTTGGAGAGACATGTGGCAGGATTTTAAATGTTTACTGATTATGAGACACTTTTTGAGTTTTCACTGTGGCTGGTGCACAAAGTTTTTAAAGGTGCAGAAATTTTGACCACATACGCTCCCCCTCAATTAATGACCCGTTTTTCCATTTTAACGTTTAGTAGCCATTAATGTGAGTGGTGACGTATACGAGAAAATTTAAGACCAATGGCCACCTTGTACACCACAAAATCTCTTTTGAAGAATTTTTAGAAGAAAGAGATTTTGGGAAAAGAAGACTTCTCTTCTTTTACTAGAAAGGCTGCACTGAAGCGTACAACTTTTCGGATAATCCGCATACAGTGAAAACATGGTAACGTGTTTTTACACGGATTTTGAAAACCGGGTTGCTATCTGAAGTAATAGCAAACCATAATTGTAAGCAAACATATATATTGTCTTTTTGAGTTTTTCAGATTGGTTTTTATAGGTTTTATATTTTTGTATTTTTCTTTTCTGGGTTTTATATTATATAAAAGGATATGTGAAGTGAATCAGTTACTCTTCATTATCTTCCTGAAGACTTTTGAGTAACTCAGGAGTGATGCTCTTCATTCCAAGATGTGGGAGAATGAATTGAAACTGTTCTCTTGGAAGTGCCTTTGTGAAGATATCAGCCAGCTGAAATTTCGTCCTTACAAAGTAGAGTTCCACAATTCCTTTTTCCACTTGTTCTCTGATGAAATGATGTCGAATATCAATGTGCTTTGATCTTGAATGCTGAACGTTGTTGCAGCAAAGAGCAATGGCACTCTTGTTATCACAGTACATCGGAACTTTGTTGTAGTTAAAGCCATAGTCTGATAACTGAGATCTCATCTAAAGAATTTGAGCACAGCATGATGACATGGCAATATATTCAGCTTTTGTAGAGGAGATTGATGTACTCATTTGCTTCTTTGATGACCAACTAACCAGCTTATCTCCTAGAAACTGAGCACCACCAGAACTACTTCGTCGAGTATCTTGACAACCCGCATGATCAGCATCAGAGTAGGCTGTGAGAGCCATTGCAGTGTCTTTAGGATACCAAAGGCACATGTGAATTGTTCCTTGAAGGTACCTGAAGACTCTTTTGACAGCTTCTAAGTGCTTCTTAGTAGGTTTGGATTGATAACGAGCACACATGCAGACAGCAAATAAGAGATCAGGTCTGCTGGCTGTGAGATACATCAATGATCCGATCATGCTTCGGTATTTGGTTTGGTCGACAAGTGCTCCTTCAATATCCTCATCCAGCTTAGTTCTCTCAACCATTGGAGTATCAACAGATTCACATGATTCGAATCCAAATTTCTTTAGTATTTCAATGGCATACTTGGATTGATTGATGAAGATACCATGTGGGTTTTGAGAAATCTGAAGCCCCAAGAAGAACGACATTTGCCCCATCATGGACATTTGGAATTCTGTACTCATTTCTTGTGCAAACCTATCACATTCTAGTGGATCGGCTGATGCGAAGATAATGTCATCCACATAGATCTGAACGTGGAGACGATGCTCTCCCAACTTTCTTGTGAACAAGGTAGGATCGACAACACCTTTGGTGAATTGGTTGGCTAGAAGAAATTTGGACAGTGTATCATACCATGCTCTGGGTGCTTGTTTAAGACCATATAGTGCCTTCTTCAAGCGATAGACATGATTAGGGCGTTCAGGATCAACAAACCCCTCTGGTTGACTTACAAATACTACTTCCTTTAAGTTTCCATTGAGAAAGGCAGTCTTCACATCCATTTGGTATACAACTATGTTCTGACTGGCTGCATTGGCAAGGAAGATTCTGATGGCTTCAATTCTGGCAACTGGTGCGAATGATTCCTCAAAGTCGATGCCTTCTTCTTGTCTGAACCCTTTGGCCACAAGTCGAGCTTTGTTCTTTAACACTTCACCATATTCATCAAGCTTCACTTTGAAGATCCATTTGAGGGCGATAATCATTACACGGTCTGGAGGGGGCACTAATTCCCAAACATCTAGTCTGTCAAATTCATGGATTTCATCTTGCATTGCAGTGAACCAGGACGTTTTAGTCAATGCTTTTTTATAATTCTTTGGTTCGACTTTGGACAACACGTTGCTAACAAAGCACCATAAGGCATCTGTGGCAAGTTGTTGATCCCAGTTGAGCAATTGATCTAGAATTACTATCTTAGTTAAACCAAGACAATAATGTATAGAAGCTGACTTGTATGTAACCTTAATCACTATGCGGAATATAGTAATTAACTTAAGAAGAACACGAACACAAGTAATTCACACCTTAAACACTTCAATATATTTAATACGAGCACTCTGAATAGTGCTAGGGTTTTACAACCTTGAAGTGTATGAATACTAGAATAATACGTACTCTAGTCTAACCCTAGGATCACTTTTTATACACCAAGGAACCCTACGGGCTTACATCAACTTTCTACACAAGACAAAGATATTCTAATACAATAGAATATTACAAAACATCTTTACCATAAATATAAAGACGTGTATACAACCTTATCATCAAGCAGCAGAGATAGTACAGCAGTATCTTTCCAGCAGTATAGTTACAGCAGTAGAGTCTTCTAGCAGTAGAGTAGTCTGCCAGCAGTAGAGATACCACAGAAGTAGAGTTAGCTTTAAACCCAACAATCCTCCCCTAAACTTGATATTTTC